>PYXC01001933.1:232500-300000 GCA_015244755.2 Tenualosa ilisha | reverse complement strand
TCACTACCAGCTTCAGGCCCACAGTGTCCACAATCCCGATCAACCTGCAGAGCAAGGAGAGGAAACACAAACATATATCTTATGTTAAACTCATAGCAACAATGTTTTGGGGAAAAAAAAGCTAAAACAAGATTTAAAACTATCTCTATTTGAGCCCAAATGAATGAACTGGTTATTATGTAAACAAGTTTACTAGGGAGGCAACTGAGCATGTTTTTGGCTTGACAAAGCACTCAAACTGTTATATGTTTAGGAGTAAAACTGAACCGAGTCAAGTTGTGGTTGGTGCTGCTACACATTGACCTGAACAGAATTTACAGTAAGTCAATAAAATGATTGAAACGGAATGGGATGGAAGCTAACTGAGCGAAATTCAAATGGAGGTGAATGGAATATGCGAAAAAGGCTTTCTATCACGACAAGATTAACAATGCCACGGACACCAAGAAACTCTTTTCCACCTTTAAATCTTTACTAAACCCACCTTCTCCACCTCCTCCAACTAACCTCACAGCTGACACTTTTGCTGCATTCTTCACTAACAAAGTTGCAGCTATTAGTAGTCAGTTCTCAAACCAATCTACAGAGGTTCCTTCTCCTAGCCTCTCTTAACCAACTGCTTCCTTTTCTTCTTTCACTCCTCTCTCCGAGGCAGAGGTGTCTAAGCTTCTCACAGACAGCCGGCCAACCTCTTGTCTTCTGGATCCTATCTTAACAACCCTTCTTCAGGCCATAACCCCCACCATTGTGACAGCAACCACACATGTGGTCAATGCTTCACTAACTAGGGGTACATTTCCCACTGCCTTCAAACAAGCCCAGGTAACACCGCTGCTCAAAAAACCATCCCTTGCTCCCACTCAAGTGGAGAACTACCGGCCTGTCTCTCTTCTTCCCTTCCTTTCCAAAGCCATTGAAACTGTCTCTAAACAGGTCACAGGATTTCTCACTCAGAACAACCTCCTCGACTCCAACCAATCCGGTTTCAGAAGTGGCCACTCCACTGAAACGGCGCTTCTGTCTGTGACAGAAGAATTAAAAGAGGCCAGAGCGGCAGGTCAATCCTCAGTGCTCATCCTGCTGGACCTCAGCAGCATTTGACACGGTCAACCACAGCATCCTACTGGACAAGCTGACCAACATTGGCATTGATGGCACAGCGCACTCCTGGTTCAAGTCCTATCTTACTGGACGGTCGTTCAACGTATCATGGCTAGGACAGACATCGGCACTCCACCAACTCACCACAGGAGTACCCCAAGGATCTGTGCTGGGGCCCCTTCTCTTCGCCCTGTACATCACCTCGCTGGGCTCAATAATCCACTCCCATGGCTTCTCTTACCACTGCTATGCTGATGATACCCAGCTCTATCTGTCCTTTCCGCCTGACGACTCCACGGTGTCAACACGGATCTCGGACTGTCTCTCTGATATATCTGCATGGATGAAAGGACATCACCTCTAACTAAATCTCTCCAAAACTGAACTGCTGGTCCTCCCAGCCAAACAAGCCATACATCACGACATCAGTATCAAGATCGACTCCCTGTCTGTTTCTCCCACCAAAGTGGCAAGAAACCTAGGTGTCATGATCGATGACCAACTGACCTTTGCAGAGCACGTTGCCTCTGTGGCTTGTTCGTGCTGTTTTTCCCTATTCAACATAAGGAAGATCAGTCCGTACCTAACCCAACATGCAACCCAGCTCCTGGTTCAGACCCTGGTTATCTCTCGTCCTGACTACTGCAATGTCCTCCTATCAGGCCTACCAGCCTGTGCGGTGAGACCGCAACAGATGATCCAGAATGCAGCTGCACGTCTGGTCTTTAACCAGCCAAAAAGGGCACATGTCACACCTCTGTTCATTGAACTTCACTGGTTACCCTTGGCTGCTCGCATTAAATTCAAGGCACTTATGGTGGCCTACAGGGTGAATGATGGCTCTGCTCCCATCTACCTGAATACTCTTCTGAAGCCCTATGTCACCCGACGACCACTACGCTCCTCTAAGGAACGTTTTCTAGCACGGCCAACGCCTTGTGCAGGTCAATCCAGACTCTTCTCATATCTGGTTCCGCGCTGGTGGAATGACCTCCCAAGTGCTACCAGATCAACTGATACCCTCTCCACCTTCAAGAAACTCGTGAAGACCCAGCTCTTCCAAGAATATATCTTGCCGTAAATTTTTGAGAATGCACTTAATAATTTAATTACTCTACACTGCGTTACACTATTGCACTTTCAACTTAAAATAGTGCAGATTCTATGTTAGCAATATGCACTCCTTGTTTGTTCTTTCATTGAATTGTAGCTTGAATGTTATCCTCTTTTGTAAGTCGCTTTGGATAAAAGCGTCTGCTAAATGCCTAAATGTAAATGTAAATGTTTTGACCAGGTTAAGGGCAGGTGGCTTTGATGAACAATAGACAAAAATGTGTTTCCTACGCACTGAAGTTGTAAACAATACGCCCTGAACCTACATGACATCAATAAAATACTGGCTTTCACTGGCACACACACTCTCTCTCTGTTCACATACTGTTTATTTTTATTATTTATTTATTTATTTGGGGGGGGGGGGGTTCTTGAGGGTTCGTGCTGCATGGATTCTGATGTAAACTGGTGCCAGAAATGTTCTCCTGAGTAGAACTAACTTAGCGACTAGGCTGCATTATATCCAAGATGCCTATGGTCTTTGCTGTTTACAGTTCCAATCGATCCAATCGAGAGAAGAAGAACAGCTAGTACAGAGTACCAAAAGCAGTGGTCCATAAAGGGGAGAGATTTACAAAACTTACAGAAAAACAGCATCTGTCATGACTAAAGAATCTTTGTCTCAAGTCCAGTGGAGCAGAGTTAGACAACACTCGCATATGCAGTGATCACTTTTGTGAATGATCCCACACTGGGTTACCTGGTGGAAGAAGAGGCGACGGCCTCTACAGAGGCATTGAGTAGGTTGTTGGTGATGTGGACTGAGGTCTGTCCCAGGGCCAGGCTCACGTTGGGCCCAGACAACAGCACTTCCAGCTGAGAGACCAGCTGCTCCACTTGGGATGAGTTGAGCGAAGAGGGGTCCTGTGTCAGGGCAAGCAGCTTGTTAGCCTCCTCTTCTGCACTGAAGTTGCCCGCTGTTGTGATGGCCGCTGCACATGGTACATTGGGGAGAGTGAGATAAGTGGAGCGAGGCAGAGACAAAGAGAGGAGAGATGTAGGAGAGTAGAAAGGAGAAAAGAAGTAAGAGAGATAAAGAAATATAGAAAGAGTAGAATAGGAAAGGGGAATGGAAGAATAAAGCCATAAGGTCAAGGTCATAAGGTCAAGGTCCTTCAACTTATGTCTCACAGGCTTAAAGTGACACTATGGAGTTTTGGGGGCAAAACTAGTGGATTGCTCCCTAGAAGGCAAAACCTTTCAAACATTTCCCAGAGCCATATACTGGCACTGCTAGAGGATGCTAAATGGTGTTTGTTGACAATCCATACAAGAACACTTGTATTCAACTTAATTTGGAGGTGGTACCAAAAATAATGTTCTGGTAAAAAGGATACCTCAAATAGTGGTGAAAATGTACATAGTGTTGCTTTAATTTGACTGATTTCATTATCAGGTGGTGTAGAAGGAAAGGGGGCGTACTTGTAACTGTGGCTGTTCCCTGATTGTTAATCTGTGGCGTGGTGTTGACCGTGACCGACGAGGAGATTGTGGCGATGCCGACAGAGGGTGAGTTTGTGACGGTGCTGACGTTGGCCTTTGGTGTGGTCTGTGTGGCTGAGGCGCTGACGTTGGTCACTGGTGCTCCTGAGCTCAGAGCTGTGCTGTTGCTTGTGCCTCCTCCCGCAGATGTGGTGGTGGTGGTGTTGGCGGAGCCAGTGGTGCTAGTGAGGGTGAGGGGGTAGACGGCAGTGGTGGAGACACTGATGGGGGCATCAGTGGCATCAGGAAGAGGCATAGTTTGGGTACAACTCTGATTCAGCAGCACTATTGTGGTCTTCTCTGGTTGACTGTGCAAAAATAAGAAAATATTTCCAGCCATCTTAGTAAGGATGCCAAGGTCTGACAAGGTCAATGATAAAGTGTAGAGTCAGAGGTACACTAAAAAACATAAATTATATATTAAATTAAATCATTGGAAAATAGCATTCTGTAAAAATGCTCAGACTACCTACAATAACTCAATAGTTCTATGTGAGCCATAAGGTATGATTTACAATATTTTTTGGAGACAAGACAAAGCAGAGCGTATCATACTTTGAAACAAAACATGTTAAGCCAGCCTCCATCACGTAAGGGGTAAAAGCTCATTTTTGATTGGATCCCTATCTCAAGCGAACAAAATGAAGTGGAAACAGTCTTTTGATAGTTTGCGTCTTTTGTGACGCAGGATGGCTATCAACAAATGGAGTCTAAGCTGATTCCACACAGGTGAAAGAGACAGAAGAAGGGAATTTCTTTGCTCACCACTTGAAGAAGTTCCAGAGAACTTTTCTGGAATTACAGAACTGCGAGGAGTTGGCGGTTACCCTGTGTATAGTGATGTTCTCCACCTGAAGATCATCCAAGTGAGCCTCATTCCTACTACAAATAGCTGCACAGGCAAGAGGTCAGAGTGCATCAGGCACAGATCGATGGAATACACATCCATGCACACATACACCCTACAAACAAACACAGATAGGCACCGATACTTTCCACTACACTATGCAACACCAAATCACACTACACTATACTGATACTGTCAGGCTTGTGGTATGGCTAATTCCAGCCAAACAACTTTTATTATTTTTTTTATTTTATCACTTTAACAACAGTTATTTAGCTTGAATCGTTTGATTCTCTGTATTTTTGCTGGAACTGTGGAAACAAATAAATTTGCTACCACTGGCCACTGTCATCCTCATTTACCGTACGTCACATCCTGGGCCTGAGTGACACTCTCATTCCAGTGCAAAATGTACATGCCAAATGCATCATGGAAGCGAAGTGCATGACAATTTTGACTTTCACACACTTCTGTATGACACCTTTTAAAATAACTTTAAACTGTTAACTCTTCCTGTAGGGGTCTTACCGACTTGCCAGACCATTTCCGTGATGATAATGCCTGTATGATTGAGCAGGGAAGATAGAGCTGTTTGTACTGTGCATCTGTCTTGTTGTTGTGAGAGTGTCATGATCACACGACAATAGCTAAAAAACACACAGAGACAGGGAACATCACAGAGGGTCTCGGGTGTGCATGCACACACACACACACACACACACACACACATTTACAGTATATAATTACAAAAACAGCTTTTTTATTATTTTTATAATTTAACAATAACAGCAGAATATACTCTGCAATTAACTGAAGCTAACCCTGAAATGTCCCAACCAAACTTGTAACACAGAAGCGAGCCCGAACACAGGGTCAAGTACAGTACAGCACCACACAGGACCCAAGCAGAGTCAGTCCAAAAATGTGTGTTGGTTACAATGCAATTGTGTATTCTGGCCCTTTGGAGCAGAACCGTCTAGGGTGCTGCTGTTTAGGAAATTAAATTTGTGGCTTTGAGTTGTAATTGTTTTTTTTTTGTTAGTTTCTGCTTTTCCTCCTTTTGCAAAGTTGTTTGTTTTTTATTTTTAGCTATTTATACACTAGGTCACCCATATGAAATCTAGGCCTACTTTAAGTCACCAATATGACACCAATATGGCCTCCACACTTACCCAGAGTTCCCACAAACAACACGGCAATTCTGTGAAAAAAGAAATGAATAAAGAAGGAGGTTGAAATGGGAGTACAGTATTCCTAGATATGACTTTAACATGGCTCCTGACTAATTTTTGATTCATAATTAATGTCAGAAATGAACAAGCAGTGCTCACTGAGATTACCTGATAGACCTTTGAAATGTTAACCAAAGCCTGACAAGTGGCACTGTAGAGGGAAAAATCAGAACGAGATTTAAACGTTTGCATACATAACCTTACCTTTAGTTGCAGGCCTGCTATGATAAACCCAATGTACACATTACCATAAAGACAATGAAATGACAGAAAAGGAGCTGTGAAAACATACTCAGATGTTTTGCAAGTTTGCACTGAAGACTTGTTGAGGTTGTTGACCTGGAAATGAAAAATGACAATCAACATTTTCCTACCCATATATCTCAGACAAACTGAGAGTATGTATGAAAACAACTGTCCTTAGGCCATTAAAAAAAAGACCTGATCTCTCTAAAGACCTGACCTTTATTGAGGTGACCTATGAGCAAATTATAATTGCCTCATTCTCAAATGGGATATCAATATTCTTTGTCAGGTTTGTGCTGAGTCAATTACTCACCATTGCTGTGACGTCTTTCAGTGTGATGGAGGAGTTGTTGATTATTATGTTCAGTGAGTAGTACGCTGCTGCTTCTGAGCACGAGAGGTACATTGAATTACTGCTTCATGTGACTGCACCAGGGATGGTTGATGAACTAAACAATCTTTGATTATACTCTTTGAAATAATATTATTAGACAAAGAGTTTTAAATTGCCAGCTCTGGTTTGGTTTAAACAACATTTCAATTCAAAAGACCAGCCAGGAAAAAAAATCCCAAATACTCCCAAAGTATTTAAGCAAGCAAGAGAAAACAAGATCCCAAACACTGGGAAGGGTCGTTGGTGACAAGATGACACACACATGAAAAGTTTGAAGGTCTTACCACTGCCACAGCTCTGAGAACAGTTACAGGGGGGTTCTGGAACACAAGAACAAAATAAAACACTGTCAGAATTGAAGACAACATCCCGTGGCTAACCTACTGAAGAATGTAGAGCACGATGTGCAGTACTGGAGAACACTACTAAATGCATCATTCATACACTGTGTTTATGGGATGTATGCAGTACATACTAAGGGTTGATGTATGCTAGAGCTGAGGCTGGATTTATAGTAAGATGGTGTGGTAAAGGTGTCATATAATAAGTACATAGGGTTTGATAACCTGATACTTATCTGACCCTGGTCAGATACTGCATAATCTTTGTCCTGTGTGTGTGAGTATATGTGTGTGTGTGTGTATGTGTGTATATATGTGTGTGTGTGTGTGTGTGTGTGTGTGTGTGTGTGAGTGAGTATATGTGTGCGTGTGTGTGTGTGTGTGTATGTGTGTGTGTGTGTGTGTGTGTGTATATGTGTGTGTATATGTGTATGTATGTGTGTGTATATGTGTGTGTGTGTGTGTGTGTGTGTGTGTGTGTGTGTGTGTGTGTCACTGTATTCATTCATGAATTAAAGCACACAAATACCCATTTCAGGCAATTTTATCCACTCACAAATTTAAGTGACTTTTATGCACAGGGTGTTTATTTGAATACAAGTTAATCTAAATGTACGAATATAGAGATGTAAATAAATATATCAATATACATTAATATAATTATAAATTAAATATTATTAATGGGGCGTTGGTGGCTTAGTGGTTAAGGAATCCCAGCTGCCACTGTTGTGTCCTTGAGCAAGGTACATAGCCCTAAGGTGCTCTAGGGGAGACTGGCCCTGATGTAATTGATAGCTGACAAATGTAAGTCGCTTTGGATAAAAGCGTCTGCTAAATGCATTAATGTAAATGTAATTATAAACACTGTCTTACCAAAATCAGAACAGCTATCTGCATTGGAGTCAGGCAGAACCTCAGTGCTGTAAAAACAATTGTTGACATTAATCCATTACATGGCTGAAGGCAGGACATATAGAATGCTGTATGACAACGCAGATATCTAACCATTTCAGCGGAAGTAGGCTATTAGCTAGCAACATTAGCTTTTGCTGATGCATATTGCACAGACTTTACAGCATGTTGCATTTATTGTCTAGTAACTAAATGCAGTTTGGGCCTAAGCAGGACACCTGCACTGCAAACCCACCTGGCGCAGTTGACAGAGGAGGATGTGGTGGTACCATCAGAGGGTGCTGCTGTGCTCTGAGCAGGAAACATGCCTCCTATGGGAGTTGATAAGTCAAAGAGGTGAGGAAGACACCCATGGAGATAGTTCACAGCTGTGCAGAGAATTGAAGACCAAACACACACTTACTAATGAGCTTGACTTTGTTGTTTTGGATGCTGATATAAATGGATTCATTGGTGGTGAGGCTAAAATTCCTCAGGGCGTGGAGGAAACAGCATGAACTTCTGGGTGCTGAAAGCTTCACCATAACAGAACATGTTGTCTGACTGTAAGAGAAGGAGTCGCACATGAGCTAGAGAGCCAAACAATGAGGAGGCAGGGACAATGAGATAGATCAGAGTCGGCTCATTTGACATACCTAATCCCCTGCTTCTGTTCACAGCAGACATCTATGTCCTGAGAACAAAACACACAGACACACACACACACACACACATCAGTGACATCAATGACATCTGTGGAAAACTGGTGTCAACACAGACGTAAACAAATCCACAAAGTTTATAATCATAATTAAGGAAGTACGTTTGAGTTTTTTGTGTTAACCCACAGACTCACAGTAAGGCAATAAGAAGAAAATCTTTAGTCAGCATAGCATTTTTTTATTATTATTATTATTATTACTTACAGGAGATAGTTTTTCTGTTTTTGCAGTGATGAATTAGAGGCCCATTTTGATGAGCACCCAGTATGTTTTACTTTATCTAACACTTTTCTTAACCCAGGGGCCCTTTTCTTTTTCTTTGTTACTGTCAGACTGATAGCCTAGAAATGTAGACATGCTCCAACGGTAGCAATTAGTTTTGCAATGCAGGCGCGTCTAGAAATGAACCACAGGGCCTCAGTAGCTGTTCTCCTGACTTTGATCAGGCCAATCACGTCACTCTATCATAGGAGATAGTCGCTGGGACACTGCGACAGCCTGCAGAGGCGGTTTGAAAGGCGGGTTAAAGGCCACTTGGATTTTTGAGGTTATAGTCTGGCTTGTCAGGCTAATTATCTGAAATTATATATTTTTGTAAACAGATTTTTCTTATCTCCAGGTGGCGATACAAATGCAATGTGCATGTGTGTGGTTGTGACTGGGAATGAGATTAACTACAGTTTGGGGAATGAGATTAACTACAGTTTGGGAATGAGATTAACTAAAGTTTGGGAATGAGATTAACAGAGAGTTCGGTGAGATAAGAGACAGAATTACGTAAAGAGCACATCACTCTCTGAATCTATAACCTGCACAGGTGTTTCAGATAACCTGCACAGGTATGCACTCACCTGAAACACACTCTTGACTGTCCCATTCTCAACTCTTGTGCTAAACACATGAAAAAACAAATAATGAGAGTGAGAGACACAGAGAGAAACAGAAAGAGAGAGAGAGAGTTCCTAATTATGTACAGCATAAGTACAACATTCCCTACAAACATAAAACTTCTCTGCCCAAAGAACAGTTGGCCTCTGAATGATTGCTGCACTGACCCACTAACCGGATCCATCAGATCAGAGCTAAACCAGGGCCAGATCAGAGCCAGACCAGGGCCAGAGATATATCAGACTTGGTCATGACAGATTTGTGTCAGACCCAAAACAGACTAAGACTAGATCAGAGCCAAATGAACATTACCCTTGGGGCACATTTATGACAGACTTGTGGTATATAAATGCCAGATCAATGCTGCATATTGGGGTGAAAAACAATGTCAATATCAGGGTTATGCCAAAGCCATGTTAATGGGGGATTAATGACGTAGTTTAGGCCAAATTCTTTCCAGTGCTTCGTTTTAGAGTTGCATCCTGTGACATGCCATCCACACTAAGTGTGTTTACAGAAAGCTGGGCCTAGCTGTTCAAAAGTTATCTGGTCAGATTTCCGATAATGGATTGGATCAAATTTTGAAAATGGGTTGTTCAAAAGAAAAGATAGGATTCTAAAATGGGATTGGATCATGTAATTCAGTCTTGGTTTTGAGCTGAATCAAATGAAGTAGGATTCATTTGAGCCAAACAATTAGGAATATTCTGAACCCAGCTGAGAGATGTATTTCATAGCGGATGTCAAGAGCAAAACATGGTAAAACTTGTTAACATTTTAGAAAACTGGTCAGCTATCTGGCTCAAAGCTTGGTCTAACTTGATCATTGGCTATTGCAGACAGTGAAAATATTACTTGCTTTATAAGAGTATAAGCTAATAATAGCTTATACTCTTATAAACCAATCATGTTTCAAAAACAACAGGTAAAAACGGTTTTGATTGGATTTCCTAGATAGCTAAAAGAGGGATTTCTAAATCTGGATCACTTTGAACCAGTTAAACTATTTGAACAACTGGGTGGGGTTTCACAATGCAGAACTTATTTCTCAGTTTCCCAATGAGAACTTGATAATGCCACAACACAGCGGTTCAACCCTATTGGCCAATGTCTGCTTGATGACGTGCAAAGGATATGTGAGCTGGAGGACAAAAACAGAGTATTTTTAGAAAGCATCTTAATCTCCATCTCGCACAATGACACTCACTGATCTCTGACTGATGCCTGTTTCCACACAACTTTTCTTTCTGTTACTATGAAACAGCACATACTGTATCTTGGAAAACAAAGACAATGCTACAATGCAGTCAGGGTGAAATTCTCCCAGGTGCTCAAGTCCACATAAGTGTTTAGCTGCATTCTTTTCAGCCTACACTCATTTTGCGAATGACTTAATTTGGTCACCTAGATGCCATAAGGCCAGATATACACTCTAGGCAGAGCAAAACCAAAATCTGTGAGCTTGTCATGTAAAATTCGCTTAAATGTACAGTTTATTTTTAACAAAGTGAAAAAAGTTAACTCTGACAGGCACAAAGGAAAACTTATTGAAAACAATATTTTGTGGATGATTTACCTCCTTCTATGCTGTTGTCAAAGAAGTGGAAAATGAAAGTCTTTAAAATAGGCTGTTGGCAGAAACTAGAGGACGAGGGAATTGTTAATTCAAGATGAATTCTCCTTTTTCCTCTCAGTTCCGGCTATGCCTGGTTTAGGCTTAGGTCTGTATGCCTGATTATACAATGCAGACAAGTTTGCTTTAATTGTTTTAGTTAATAAAGTTTAAATCTCCTTTGCGTTTTCAACACTCGTCTGTTTCATGCATTTGGGAAATACATCACTATGTGTTCCTGACGAAACCTATTTAAAGGACATACAATTTGGTAGATTTACTCTGCATGAACAAATCTCCACGCTGTAAGTGGAGTTCAGGCTACAGAGAGCGGAAAGTGTAAGGTGACAGAGGGCATTTGAATGTTTACTCCTCCACCTTTGCTAATCTTGCTTCCATGATCCATTTCTTGAAGGTTTCCCATAGCCTCATCATAGATACATTATAACTAGCTACTATCAAGCTTGGAAACTGCTGTACATTGTCTCAGTTATGTAACCGAATGCAAGCACAATCTGCTCCCTGAATGAAAGAGACAAACTAGATATACACTTTTTTTCACTGACAGCCATATCATGTCATATCATATTATTTTTGAGACGGCATGATTATAATAACAATGAAAACATGTATGTCTGCATTTAATTATTTACCACCATATCAATGAAAAGATGCAAAAACTGAGTAAAACATCTGGAAGGTCAGTCATTATTGCAGGCTATTCCCGTCTCCAATCCCCGCAAAAGATTTTCAAATCAAAGGCTGATTCATCCTCTTCCTGAATTGAAGTAGCATTTACATTTATGCATTTAGCAGACGCTTTTATCCAAAGCGGCTTACAACTCATCAACTATCAATTGTTCAGGGCCAGTCTCCCCTAGAGCAACTTAGGGTTGAGTGCCTTGCTCAAGGGCACAACAGTGGCAGCCGGGATTCGAACCCACAACTTTTCAGGCTACTTACACGCTAGCCAGGTTCCATAACCACTACGCTACCACCACCCCCAAGTAGCATTCTAAAGGTTAATGACAAAGTCGACATTCCAAAATAGGGCCCAATGTAATGCAAAAATTGTAACTAATCCATTTATCCAATCCCAATGACTTATTTTTGAAAGATATGGCTGCTTTACTTTTTTTTTTCAGACCAGCATTTCCCACTCACTGCCAAGACTATGACAGCAAACCATAGTCTAATCTTCATCGCTATAGTCTAAATACAGATCAAAAAATATTTCAGCCATTTCTGACGCATACACATACTGATGTTTCAGTCTCTTTTCTTTGCATTAATTTTAATCCTTAATTTTAATCAGTGCCAATGCAGGTCTATTTTGCTGTATAAACCATGGACATGAAGCTGTAACCAAATCAGCAGGAGCACAATATTCCAGAGACGCCCTCCACCATAGTCTCAAAAACTCCTGTGGGAAGCACTGCAGTCAGTTTAAAGCATTATCCAGCCATGTTGTTTTGAGAGTAGGCCTACCTGCTTGTACTGAAGTTCAGTGGCCAGATTGTTTGTGTGGAGGCTACTGTTAGGGCTGTTTTTGTTGCTGGCACTGTGGGTGTCATGGTGACACTGGGGTCTGTGCTTGTAGTGGATTGGCTGGTGTAGTCGTAGGCTGCTTTGGAGCTCATGTTTGTTGGCTGAGTGAATGTGACGGAGGGAGATGGTGTGCTGTTCTCCTGGATGTCACCAGGTGTGTCACAGGCATCCAGGCGAGTGAGAAGAGCTTCCTTTAGCTGACACACACACACACACACACACACACACACACACACACACACACACACACACACACACACACACACACACACACAAACACACACATAATCACAAACAGCAACAGACACAATGACAAAAGATAGCAGTGACCCAAACACACTGATACAGACACACTGATACAGACAGGTAGTTTAATATCTAGCAAGACTTCCTACCCATTCTGTGACATTGGATCCATTCACTGTTTCTTTAAGGACGTCTACATGAACAACCATCCAGTAGTGGAAATCTGCAGATCACACACACATGCAAGACAATTTGTGTGAACAATTTTGCACTACAGGTATTTTGTACAGGCTACCATATGATGAGTAATTAGATTCTTCTTTGTCAGTCGTGCTGTGCAATACATAACACACAGAGGCACCAACCTTGGATTCTTTATGCCTGCAGGCTAAAAACCAGAACTAGATAGTGGTGTAGCAAAAGTTGTTTGGTAAACGTAGTACCTACACACCACTATCTATCAATATCCTCTTCCCAATCCCTACTGCCTACCTACCTACTTACACTCGCCGACCACCACAACACACAATCCACTATCCAGTTCCTACCTACCTACCATTCCTCCAATCCTACCTCCATTATCCCCTTTCCCACAGTTAATGTACTGCTGTTTTGTGGCCTTTTGTTGGTTAAAATATCCAAATATGACCTACAGTCTGCAACAAACTGTGAAGAAACAACTAGATTGATATAATGTTAAAAATGTCTAATCTCCAAGTTGCTCAGATATTCACTAAAGTTAGCGTGTTAATCGACTAGGGCTGACCAAGAAGCTGATCAAGTCTCAAGACAACAGACTTGTTCTTTTTCTTGTGTTCAGCTGTTGGTTTTGCAATTGCAACCCTGGACACAGTCATGAAGAGGAACCTTAGTTGTGAGTCAGATCTGGTTGAACATCAAAGATAACTGTAGTGAAACATTTCCACACAGTCAAGCCTATTTTTTTTATATCAAAGCATCTTCTCACCTTTTGGGCTTGGATGCGTTGTTGTTGGGTTTGATGTTGTGTCAGTGTCGGCTGATGTAGTCCGAGTTGCATTTCCATTACTAGTTGTCATGTACCTAGAGAAAGCTGTTGTGTCCAATGTCGTGTCATCAGAAAGGGCTGTGGCAGATACTGTGTCTTGACTTGTGCTGCTGGCTTGAGTGGAGGACCCTCCTGTAGCAGTTGTGGGTGAAATGCTGGTGTGTGGAGTTGAGAGTGAGGGTGAGGATGAGGATGAGGATGAGGGCGAGGATGAGGATGGGGTTGAGGATGAGGGTGAGGTTGGGGGTGGGGATGAGGGTGAGGGTGAGGGTGAGGTTGTGGGTGAAGGTTGAGGCTGAGGTTGGAGGTGGAGATGGGGATGAGGTTGAGGATGAGGATGAAGTTGAGGATGAGGGTGAGGTTAGGGGTGGGGATGAGGGTGAGGTTGTGGGTGAGGTTGAGGTTGGGGGTGGAGTTGGGGATGAGGGTGAGGATGGGGTTGAGGTTGAGGGTGAGGTTGGGGGTGGGGATGAGGGTGAGGTGGTGGGTGAGGTTGAGGTTGAGGCTGAGGTTGGGGGTGGAGGTGGGGATGAGGGTGAGGTTGTGGGTGAGGTTGAGGCCGAGGTTGGGGATGGAGGTGGGGATGAGGGTGAGGTTGGCAGTAAGGTTGTGGTTGTGGTTGAGGTTTGTGGTGGGGATGGGGAAGGGGATGGGGTTGGTGACGTCATCAAACCGGCAGTGGCTTAAGGAAAAAAGGGAATAATTTTCTGTTATAAAATAAGATAACAAAGTCAAAACAACTGCTCATGCGTATCAAGGTGCAAGATTAGCAGATAACATCTGAAAAGTAGAAGGAAAATCTGCACAGTCAAGTCTGGCAGAGCATAGAGTGTGGAGTCATAAAATAAGATCAAATAAGATTACTGTGTTAAATTTAACATTCCTCCCTAACATGTCAAATTTAAGCACACACCCTCATTCCCCTTTCTTAACAGACCTGCAATCAGCACACTACTCTTATGTAACAAGAATGTTGACAGTGGTTAAATATGAGACTTTGCATTTTACAAGACAGTCACAGCAGCAATTGCATACCTGACAGTGAAGAGCAATATATCCTCCTGAAACATTGGATAAAGCCTAACTAAGGAATAGTAACCTGGAGCCGAACTCTAGTGGTTAAACTAGAATGAACAAAAGGTCCAGGTCACGTGCAGGCTAGTATGGCCACTGATAGAGTTCAGTTTGCATGGAGCCACCATGACAGTGATTGTTAATGATGTGCTGATAACTTTCATAAATGTTTATCAACTTCTAAAAATATTAAACATTTCACAGCTCCAGTCAAAAATCTGTATCTTTTCTATTCCCACCAGTTGATATCAAAATCACTCATGCCCTGCTATTTGTACAAGTGAGCTCAGAGGTGAAAGTAAACCACTCAAGCCTTGCTATCTGTACAGGTGAGCTCAGAGGTGAAAGTAAATGTGGGGGCATTTTCTCTAATCCTTTAGCCCCTGCTATAACAAAACATATCTACTGCTAATACTGAATGCATATTAGATAAATATGTTGTAGAGATATGCCAGTATAACTATGTCTACCAAACTACTATACTGTCTACTCAGCTCAGCTGATAAGCTGGGTAAATCTAAGCTGTCATATCAATGGGCAGGTAGCCAACTATTGTGATTGGCTGGAACAATCCAGCTGTCCAGTCCAACTGGGATTCAGTTTGTACGCATTTACTCCATGGACCCATACAGTACACACATGTAAGGTTTTCAGCCAGAGTCAGTAAAGCTAAAAGGCCACACAAGATCTTTTTTTTTTACGAGTCTGACTGTGTGACATCCCAGCCTGACGTACATAATCTTGCTCTCTCTCTCTCCCACTCACTCTCCTTCTCTCTGTCTCTCACAGAAACTCTGCAATTCATAACAGGTAAGCCGTGAACAGGCTGAGCCGGTTAGCTTTTTTGGGGAGCTATTGTGTTGTAGAGTTGATAGCAGGCTGGGCGGTGAAAGACTGACAGGCCTATCATTCAGGCTTCCATAGTTCTGCATTGTGAAACTGTTTCTGATGAAACATGGAATTCACAAGCATCTGACATGAGATGGAAACCCTTACATTATTGCACAATGCTGTTGCTAGACAGCTCAACAAAACAATTGACTGGTTCCTCCTCTAACTCCCACTTCTGTTTTTTTTATATAAAGTAGGCTACCATTGAGCAATTTACCAGAGTAATCAGAATCAGCTTTTATGGACATATACCAATGTTAAAACCAAGGAATCAGCAAATATAATATTCTTTGATCTTCAAACATTAATTCAAAATCCTAAATTATCTTTTTTCTCATTTATATTCTGGTTCTATGACTTTGTGTGGCATGGCTGGGTAGGATCAGCTTCAACTGTATTTCTCTTTAAAGTTACCTGAGCAGAACTAACCCGACTTAACCTCGTTAATGTTCGATTGTGATCCTAAACCACCCACCTATGAGCTCACTCCTCCTCCTAAGAAGGGATGACAGGTTTATCAGTTTAACAAAGTATTTAAAGTTATACCTTATTGACATTTATCACCACCTGCATTTAGCCCACCTGGGGTGTAGCATACACACACATACTAACACTTTGGAGCCGTGAGCTCCTATATGCTTAGAGCACAAATATATAGACAGTTTCAATGTAAACAAAACCATTGCTTGGATGTTCGATTTCATTCTCAGACTACGCCGGCAACATTAAGATGACATATGGAAAATTCAACTGGAAAGCTTTTGGGAACAGCTAGTAATCAAACTCCCTTAAAACAATGTACCCAAACCCGGAGCAGTGGGCAGCCATTCGTCCGGGTCAGTTACCTTGCTCAAGGACACTTTTTCCATGGCTATAGATGTGGGACAGTGTTACACCATTACTCACCCCACCGACCAGTGATTGAACCAACCAGCAGGAAATTATGTTTTCATAAAAAGCACATAAAAAGGAATGAAAAAATACTCTGTTGTTCTTGAGCATTAAGGCTTAGACCCAGTAGAGCCAACTTACACAAAATGCCACAGTTCTTTCTACCTTCCCTACCCCAAAATACTGTAATCTTTTGATTTTCTATATTCATTTCACCATGTGCTGATTTGTAAAGCAGTCTGAATTAGGGACATGTATTGTGCTGTGACTTGTGATGTAGCCTGCCCTTACCTGTGTGTGAGGTGAGAAGTAACAGGCAACTCAGCAGGAGATATATGCTCATCTGTGGAGAGCAGTGCTGGCCAGAGACCCTAACACACAGGCTGACCATCCTCCTTCAAGACGAGACAATAGAGGAGTAGAGGACAGGAGAGAAGAGATGAGATGAGAAGAAAGATTTAGTTTTACAATCAACAATATCAGACAAGCAGTACATTGTACATATTTATATAGTACATGTTATGCGCTAAAATGTCTAGTTTAGAGCGTGTAGGTGTGATGAAAACAGGTCACCAAGCAGTAACAGAATGGTCTTGGTCACTCTGCTGCACAGAACATGCTGAAAAAGTATTACAATTATTCATTAAGCTACAGGCTATTAGAAACTCCCAAGTTCACTCACTATGATCATTATTTCAAAGTAGGGATGGGAATGGATCAAAGTCATTGCTGATTCTGCTGATCAGTCCAATTTCGTATCAGTTTGATCAGTTTGATCCAATTCTTATTAATTCCTTCCTTACTGTGTGAAAGGTAGTAAAACACACATCTTCAGTATCAACAGATAACTAAGCTCAAATACAATAAAGAATGCCTTCAAAAATTCATCTGATTATAAGTTACTGTTTTTTTAAGGGGATAACTTGGGAAAGTACTACAGAAATATGTTTGTGATGATTGCTGAGTCTAGTCTTGATGTTAATCTAAAAACATAAACATGTCTGACAAGTAGTATCATCTGCATTTGGTCACCTCTACTTGTTTACGCCTCAGCTGGTTCAATTTTGCAATACAAATTGTTATTTTGCATCTGGTCTGGATTGGTTCTACGTTGATTCAACGCAAAGGGGCATACCGTTGCCTTTATGCCATTGTTTTCCCGTTTTAGTTTTGTATTTGGTGTGTCCGCGTTCACGTAGCACACTTCACCAAAGGCTCCTTTGAGTGGCACTATCTACCTCTCAACTATATACACCTGAGTCTACCAAATCCCTTTGTCATGCTTTTATGTTGAATTATTGTTAAAGAGACACTGTATATTTTAACAACCTCGCTGTTATTTCACATATCAGAACTATTTAAAATAAATAACTCTAAGTCTGGTAATCTGCTAAAGTTTACTCTGATGTTATTATACAAAGTTTAATCCAGTAGCTGCCTTTGGCATCCAAGAACACTGTTCTTGTGGAGAACAGTGGCACAAATAGCTGCTATGTCCACATTAGGGTTCTTCACAAAAACCTGGGTTCGAGTCTGACCCGATTCCAGCTTGTGATCGACTCCCACGCCTCCTGTCATTCCTCACTGTTCTACCTCAATAAAGGTAAATTCCCACTATAGCCAGGCTAGCGCCCCCTAGTGCTTCTGCTCAATTTCTCATTAAGCTTCACCACTGGTCAGGGAGCTATCCATAGGCTTTGGTTTGCACTGTCTCTGAGCTGAGCGGGCCAATTAGCCAACACAAGGAGGGCTGAAATTAATAACGCTGAATTGCAACAGCGTATAACATACGTCATGGCCAAATAATAGCGATTGGTTGAAGCAGGAAGTATCTGTCCACCGTGGAGCGATGCCAGTAGATAGGTTTCAGGGTACCTCCTTTGATGCATCAGGCTACCTCTACCATGCTAAAGAAGGGAAAAGAAAAGCCATATTCCCTACATTAACAGTTAACTGAAAGACCTGGAATCGATCAGTGCATTTTTTTCTCTTTTGATGTATGTAGATAAGATTGAAAATTGACACGGGCAAGTGTGACTGTTGCCTGCTGTTCCACGTACGCAGTGTGTGATTTGCTAGTGTGATCCACTCCCAGTCTGAGCAGTGCTAAGAGCCAGAGGAAGGATTAAATTGTGCCAGACAACACAAGTTAGCCTAATGAAATGGAGGGGAGATGCGGTGGGATCAGGACAACGCTAACCTGGGTCCCAACAGGCTCCTAGACCAAATATGGTAACCTGTGGACACTGAAGCCAATTCTGTCAGTCTCCTGAAATGATTCTTTTTATGTCTAATCAGAAGTCTGAAATTTGTCACAAAGTCTCTCATGTACTGTCATGTATTTTCTGAGTCTTTGGTCTTTGCTTTTGCCAATAGTGAAGAAAAATAAAATGTGAAAATGTCACAAAAGACAGGACAGGAGTAATCTGTCTGAAAAAAATAATCAGTATACCAGTATGAACTCATGATCTCTAAAAAATCTCTCCCTCTATCTATTTATCTAATGTCTGTCACTGCAATTCTGAAACAGAAGAACAACATCTAGAAGACGTCCAGAACCCTGGGAAAGCAGGTACCTCAGTGACTATTGGCTTGAGTCAACTGGACAAACACACACACACACACACACACACTCTCACACACACACACACCATTACATTATGGCTTTATGATACTGCCGTCAGGCATTATTCCCTGTAGGTGAGTTCTTATGCAAGGCTTTTATCTTGATGGGAAACCAATAGAAAAACAAACATCTGATAACATAACCTCACAGACACACCTGGAAATCCATCTCCATGAACAATGCCCTTTGCTGAACAGAAAGCTTATTGATAGCCTTGTATGGGTATATTTACCTAAAGATCTGTGAATACACAGCAGGACAAACATACTAAATGCACTTTCTGTGTTAACATAATACATTACACATATGCTTGCTTACACACACACACACACACACACACAGTTCTTTCAACAAACTTCCCACTCTGGATGCAAGGTCTTTCACATTACTGTAATCCTGTGCTTAGCAAAGAATCTAGGGTAGGAGTCTATTGTCTCAACAGGTCATCACAATAAATCATTGGGATCACTATTGGGTGTATAGTCAAGTCTCACTCGTCATGTAGACAGGCTGGACCATTGAAAGTCATTTAAATGCATTGGAAAACATCACCTTGGGCCTATTCATTTTATTCCACTTATGTGGCTACACTGTTCATGAGTGTGACACCAGAGACTACAAGATATAGGGCTACCAATGTATATAAGTACAAAGAGATTGAGTTTACTGTAAGCTTTATTTGTGGTCTAGGTACATCACCCCTTTTCATGAAACTTCATAGAACATAGAACTTTCATAGAACTAACTGTGCAAAGCACATTCAGGGTGGCTGTAAATCCTTGAAAGTTTTCTGTTTGTTTGGTTTTTACAAACCTCTGATTTGAATAACAAATGACAGAGACCCCAGAGATCATCTGGCTTGGTGTAATCAAATAATTAACTACTGGAATTCTGCAATTAGCAGTTCTACTTTTATGTATGTATGTATGTATTTTTTTTACATTTCCTGTTTTTATGCTACAAGACATTTGAGTGAATATGACACTGCAAAGTGAGTATTGTGCCTCTATGTTTAATCAGACCTAACTAACTGATTCTGACTGATAAGAGGATATAACTGTATAAGCTTTAAAAATGCTTTTGTATATAGTCATCTACAACATCGATCTAAACGTTTAACGTTGTAAATAAAACTGTGACAAGCATCATGTTCTGATACATGGGCAAACCGAGTGGCTCAGTGTTTATTATCTTAATACTGGAGTAGAGTAGGTCCAGGCAATTTATGGCGGGGTGATTTAGTTGCAAATACAGAGTACAGGTATGTAGAATACTTCATAACTAAAAACATAGAAAGCAAAATATACAGTATAGGCTATCCTTGAATGGAGAGACATTGCTCTAGTGCTGAGGGGCAAACACATCACCACATAACATATTCAAGAAAATAACTGCGATGTAATCAACGTATAAACATTAGATAAATGAAGGTGTCTTGTCAAAAAGGTGTAATGTAATTACACTATTTACTTGGTTTGATTTCACTAAACCAGACGATCAGGGGTTTGTCGTCTGTTATTCAAATCAGCGACTTGTACACCTGCAAATGGGCAGATTTGCCTACCTGTTGGAGAGACGCGCGTTGCGCGCCCCATGCTCTACCTCTCCGATCGAATTAGCGGTGATGCCTCCATCCATAGACTGCGCGTTTTTCCACTGAAGACAAGAACCCACCACTCTGCCCCGCCAGAACACCTCCAAATTTCGTGTAATTGAATCCAGTATATACAATTTCCACTGACAACGCTAAACGATCCACTGAACTCGAGAATCTCAGAAAATGAATTAGCTTAATTAAAACTTTAAAGGAAGTCTTGACGCACTCTTCAAGAAAGTTCTAGCCGTGACGGTAGTCTTGTGAAGTCTGACTGCGTGACAGCTAATGAGTGGCGCTGCAGTTGGAACACGCCTCTATAACGTCAATCACGGGCACACACCTAACACACTTTATGAGTGACATCCTTTCACAAAAAAACAGAACATGCACTTGTCATGTCATTAGTGTCTTCGTGTATAGAGTTTGTTTTTATTAAATTGTATTTTAAAATCAATGGACATTTGATATGTAGAATCGTCCATATTAAATAACTGATTTCCTAACTCCAGTTTGTCACGTAAGATCTTTATGTGAAATAAAGAGGACTACTTGCAATGACGTGCTAGTGAAAAAGATTCCTGAAACCGGTCAGGTATCTTTTACTAGTGTTTAACTAGTCTGTTGGTCACGCTCATGAGAGCTTTGGGTGTGGGAGCAGCCATGATGCTTGGAGATGAGTGGTAACCACCACAGCCTGGTCTATGTCTTAAATTAGAACAGGAGAAATTACAGATTTTTTTTCAATTGCTAACAAGCATGAATCTATACTTAAAATACGTTTTCTAAACTCTTAACACAGACAATCTGGCTCAAAATAATTCAAATAATTCTACTGAACACTACCATGAGTTTTCTTTATACAGTAAACAGTCAGTCAGAGCATAGTAATAATGCTAACACGTGATGGCATTCCTGAAACAACATTAATTTGTATGTATTTTAAATCCACCACTTCATTAATTACATTGACATTACATAATGAATGTTCCATAGAAATTCTTCAAGAACTGTTGCAGATGCACAGGCCTACAGCTATTCCCAGCTGCTAACATGCTTTTTCAAAACCTCTAAATACAACAAAACATCAGTCTGTTGTCAACACCTGTCAATCTATCCAATTGCAATTGAAATTGGAGATGCTTTGTCTATTTTTCCTTTTCTGTTTTTTTTCCCAATTATCTGTTCTGTGTTCATTGAAGAATTATCATCTATGTAACTGTTGTTCTGCTATTATTGCTGAACTCAGGGTTTTGTTTTGTATTTAAGGTTTTGGACATTAGATTTCCATTTCTGGCATTCTGTGCTTAAGCATTTGCAAATAAGCCTTATGAGATACATAATTTTGGTGTTGGGGTGATCCTGTATGTGAAGAAAACGCAAACATTATAGAAATGCATTCACTGATTGCATATAGTGTGAAAAGAGCAAGAAATGTGTCAACCATATAGCCTGAACAGGTGTGATGGTTTGATTACATTTTTTCAAATTCTGAAAGTCCATGCAAGTGGCCTACTTGCACTTGCACCACCTAGTGCTTTTGGCTACTTTTGCCCATCTTAATCTTGAAAGCTTTAATGCGCACTTTAGTGGCGAAATGAAGTTCATAACTATAAGCGCGATTTGACTGCGCTTCTTTGCGCCTTTTCAACAGAATGAGCACACTGTTTTGAACAAGTTGAACGAGGATGCAGATAGCTTGTTACTGGTTGTTTATAAGCTAGTTAGCCCTACCTTGGGATATAATGTCATCTTGTTTGCGTCAACAATGACCTTACTTAAAATCACATCCCCACGCAGAGGAGCTAGCTGAATATCCTTGTGTCCGAGTTGTTGCTTCTGTCGGTGAACCTGGAAGACAACTTTCAGATTCAAAACAGCTCTAACTTACTCGTTATTAACCTGACCTCAGTTGACGCCAACATTACCATTATAATGAACACGTTTGAAACTGTGTCGCGGCAGTTGAAGAACTTTTTCTCAGTGTTCGAGATCACTGGTGGGATTTTTTTGGCGATCTTAACATCAACAAGCGTGTGCATTTTCACGAGTCTCCTTGATATCCCTTTTCTCTCCTTGGGTATCGACGCTAACGTCTTCACCAGTGGTCATGGTGAGAGTTGTCTCGCTTTCAGCTTTTTGCCTAATCATGCCTTAACATAAACTCATTGCCAGGAAGGGTTGACTTGAACCTGACGCGTAGAATAAGGAACTTCACTTTGATTGGTATGAAATGAATGTCAGGTGTGCGTGTTTGTGTGTGTCGACCAATGTGTTCCACTTTTATTAAATGACAATGCCTTTTGAGCTTTTTGCCATATGGTCAATGGATAACATGTTTGCAGATCGATTGTCATCATGGATGTGCCTGAAGAAGTAGGCTATGTTAATTACTGATACATATTGTTTCTCTCCTTCCTTCCACTGCTATTAATAGTTCACAAGCTCCTCAGCTACCCATTCATCCACTGTGATGTGATGCATCTGTTGGCCAGCGCTGTGGTGCTGGTGGTGTTCAGCAGTGCTGTGGAGAAGGGTGTTGGGACGGTACGATTCCTCCTCCTCTTCCTGCTCCTCTCCACCGCCACAGGCCTGCTCTTCGCCCTTCTGGCGGCACTGGCCTCTAGTGAGAACGTTGCGTTGGGGCTTGTGCCTGTCGCCCTGTCTCTGCTTGGCATGGTCACCATCAGTTCCCGTCTGAAGAAAGCCTTCTTCTTCGGCGTCAGTTTCCCCACGGCAGCACTGCCCTGGATCATTTTGCTTGCCGTCACGCTGGTCATCCCTGGCATGGTGTTGCTATGTAATGCCATCGCAATCATCGTGGGAATCATCTGTATCCTCATAATCACATCATGTCATTCAGGGACTCAGTGGCTCACAATGTCTCCCCAAAGGCCTAAACCTTTAAGAGACATGAATTGACTTCATAATTGGCTAATTCATGCCACTTAAAATGAGAACTCTGGCCCTGCTGTTCAAGATTACAGAGTACTGTCAGTAAGAAAAAGAACAAGAAAAATTGGCTAGCATAAACAGAATAGCATAGCGACCAAGCTGATAAAGCTAATTAATAGGGGCAAGTTGGCAGTTTTAGTTTAACTTGCCTCCATAGCTTATCTTTAGCTGCTGGTCCATTATGTGGTCTATGTTTTACCAGAGACACTTATATCTTTGGTTTTACAAAATGTTCTGCTTCTACTTCCTACTAATACCCCTTGGTGCCCTCAAACAACAGGGCTATGGGTTTAAAATCGCCAGAGATTTCCTTTTGAGTCAGGTATTAAGGTTGGGGGGGGGGGGGGGGTTGGGACTCATTTCACCAACTCATTGTTTTGATGTTGGGTAAAGATCCAATGATTGTCCCTGCACTGGGTCTCCTGTTAGTGGCTCTTCAGTCCATCAGTCCCAACACACTTTTTTATAGCTGGGATGAACTGTAGATTGGGTATGATGGAGCTGGCAAGCAGTAAAGCACTGTAACTCCACAACACCTTGGTCTCTAGAGAGATTATGAGGAAGACAAGCAAAAGATCCATTGGCTGAATCCCAATGTCCCCTCTAATCCCTACATTTTTAAAGACTTGCCTAACATGAATCAGACAATCACAAAATCAATTTATGCTAGTTAAGTTTTAAGGTTTCAGTTCACACATTGATCAGTATTAGATTATTATTAACATCAGTAATAAGAGAGGAAAAGAGTCGGTGAGAACAGTTTGAGGTCAAGACTTTGTTCACTATGACCAGACATAGAAACATTACCTGAGCTGGCTGTTGTCTTCCTTAAGCTGTGATGTTGTGCAGATGGGAAGGGCTGGCTGTCAGTGCTGGAGATGTCAGAGTCCAGAGCTGCGGTGCTGGAGAAGAAGATGCCCTTCAGGCTGCTCAAGAGGATCATGGGAGTGCGGTTCATTTCGGCGTCCGCAGAGGAAAGAAGGGAAATTCTGCACACACAGTGAGTAGTACAACACGGGTATGATGCAGGTGATGCTTTGAGCTTGGAAGGCTCACTGGTGTTGATTTCACCTGCAGACTTTACATAATATAAGAATAATATAAGCCATGGAATGACTTTATCCTATATCACTCAGATCATTGGAGATTTCATACCCAAAATGCAATGACTCTATATGGTTATAGCTACAGACACAAACTTTATCCAAACTTTACCACTACAGAATTGCCACCTTGTTTTGTTGTCCACCTCCATAGTGTGTGACCCACCAGAAAAGGTCATGACTTCTCACCCCCCACTGTATCTTCCTGCAGGTGTAAGCCACCTCCTGGCTCCTACCCTGTGCAGGCGTATGCCCCCGCCTCCGCTGCACCTTCCACTAATCAGATGCACAGCATCTATGAGGGCTGGTCCCACTCCACCTACACCCAGCTGAGTGCTGCCCCCTTCTCTGGCACACATGTGCCACCGTATGGCCACAGCTATGGACATGGGCACAGCTGTGGAGGAGATGCACACGTGCATGGGCACAGGCACGGGTACAGTCATCATGGGCATGGCCATAGCCATGATGGACACGGGCATAGCCATGAAGGACAGGGATATGTCCCGGGACAATATGGTCACAATGCAGGACAACCTGAATATAACCAGTTTGGACGTGGTTTGGAAACAGTTGCATATAGTCAGTATGCGCCTGGGCCCAGCCAGTTGTATGCTGGAGGTGGTGCATACCCAGCTATGAGGGCATGGATGCCACCCAGTGCCCCTATGCCCCCACACCTCAGTCCGGGGCTGGGCACAGCAGCTCTCTCCATTCACAGTCAGAGTCCAGAACCTCAGAAAGAGAATTAAGCCACTAGACATTCAGGAACACCCAGGCCTCCCAGTTCTAAGGCACTAGGGGTTGATAAGATGACTTAGGAGGCTGTTGCACTGAAAAAGTGACTAGTCACCAGTACAGGACATCATGTCACCAAGTCACTGATTTATTTTAAGAGAAGAGCACAGTTTTGTACACATTTTTACTGTCTTGCTTTCTTACATTTTTTTTAAATAAATGAAGGAATTGTACTTTCAGGATTGTTTTTCAAAATGGTCTTTTCTACCATTTATGAGTCACATTCATCAAAATATTTGTGTATAATTTTTATCAAAATATAATTTTTCTGAAGACCACATCACTAAAGTAAGGGTTAATGTGTCATTGTTATTATCATTTGTTTCTTTACTTTTAAAGGTGTTAGATCAGATCGTTTAGGACTCAAAATGTCACATCCAGAAACAGACCATCTGAGAAATTTGTATATCCTGTTCCTACTTTTTTCACACTTTTTTTCAGATTATTTTTACTCTGGGGAGTTTCAAGGAAAGTGGACTTTTTTTTAATCACATAAAATAATGTCAATAAAATACCAGGTATTTGTATGATGTGAATGATTATATTAACTTTGAGGATCTGCCTTATTCAAATGCACACAATTTTTCAGTACAATGTTTCCTCATGTTCTGTCACATCCACGATATGGAAAGGCACAGATGACCAAGAAGACAAATATGAGGGGCAATATAGACATTAACAGTAAATCAGTTTATATAGCTTGCAGTCATACTTGCCCAAGTATATGAGTCCAGCAGTTTCCAAAAAGAATGAAGACTAGGTGTGCGCTGTGTCTGTTCAATACTACATTAAAGAAAGCTCAGACTGGAATGAATGCATTCTACAGTGTATCAAACAGCACCATTCTTGACTTTATTAGTGTTGAACAAAAGATGCAATTACACTACTTTTTACAGCGGTATTTCTGAGCATGTAAGAAAACTTCTTGAATCCCTGAAAAAGGATCCCTGATGGAACACTGGATATCTGGAGGCAATGACGGACAGCTGATACCCAAAATACCACAGACAAAACTGCCTGCCTACAGACAGCGGTAGCTGTAGTGTTTACATAAATAATTACATATGACAAGCTTAAACATTACAGGAGGGGGGAAGTGGCAGAGTTGTTCATCCGGTGCTTTTAATATTGAAAGGCTCCTTTTTTATTGCATTTATGAGGATGTCACAGACATTGAAGGAAGTAAAAATGCTAAACACTTCCCCATCACCCCCGTACATCACAGCTGCTTACAACATTAACCAGCTGAATACTTCACTACAGGTGTGTGTACAACGGCCCTGCTGAGAGCATGAGAGCATTGATGCATGGATAATGAGCCAGTATATGGAGAAAAAAACAAAGGCACACACAGTTCCAATCACCATGAAAGCCAATCAGCAAGTGTGGTTAAGGCAGTTAAAACATAACCAAAAAAATAATAATTTGCAAGACCCACACAGAAATATAAGCACATGTCTTAATCACCTCTGAAATGAGTTGTGCACAACAAGCCTGTTGCAATTAAGGTTGTGTAAAACTCAGAATTGACTCTAGAATTTCAGTTGAAGTTGAATTGAGGTAGCAAACAGGAACTGAATTAAAAGAAGTAAAATGAAATTTTATTTAATTCATTTAAACTTGCAATTCCTGAAATTAATAAAAGCTAATTCTGAATTTTGCACAAGCCTGGACGTGCAATAATCTTTCAATATCACACAAGTAAAGTATTATCAAACAACAGAATACACTTCACACAGGGGGGCTGGGGCCTGTTGTCACTATACAGCCACCAGTTCAGATCACTGTAGAGAAATGTGCCAACATTTCCCTGCAACAAATCTAAATGACTGAGCAGAGCTACCATAATGGCCTGTACATGTAAGTCATGCTACAGTAAGCAAGCCATGCTGGGAGGAAGAGGTCTGTTGCATTTGGGTTTCGGGGGAAATGCCAAGTTCCACTGAGGGATGGGAATGGGAGTCTTGACTTCTCTTGTTCGTGCGACCAAAGACAAACGGTCAAAAGAGTCAAACAAGTCAAACTGCCACAGTCTGGCAGTTGAAGCCAGAGAAAATCAGCTGACAACCCCAGACTGACCTCAGTGCTGTCTGGCTTTAAATCTAAATGGAGTCCCGGACACAGAACAACATAGATTATTGACACATTAAAAAATACACTTGACATATACAGACCCTTACTATGTTACTATGTAACCTTCAAAAAGTCTCAGATAACCATATTACATCGTCTATCATGTGTTCTATTCTACAGTATCATGACATCAGTTCAGGAAACCGTCGTGGAAAAAAATGACTGACTTTGTAAACAGAGGACTAAAGAGTCATTGTGTCCTGATAGTGGGTGACCCTTGGAGTGATCCTATTGGATATACTATATGTATATATATGTATATGTGTATATATATATATATATATACACACACACACACATATAGTATACATATATATAGTATTAAAAATACACTGCCTCCGTGTGTAAGTATTTATGGCATTAAAGATAGTCACTTAGAGTGGGTGTCCAGATCTGATGAGATCAGATGCCAGTATATTAACACTATGGTGATCGCCATGGAGATAACAACAGCTGTCTATATGTATGTGGACATCTAATTAACCCCACAGTGAGACGGAACTCACACATATACAGTAACAACTGTGATCCAGCCCAGAGTCCTCTGACACCAGTGAGACGGACGTGACGCGGCGGGTGGTGATGACCTCACCCTCCTCAGCTCCACACGTCCTGCGAGTAGCGTCCCTTGGTCATCAGGCGCTTGTAGTAGTCCACAGCCTGGGTGTGGGTCAGTCCACCCACCTCCTCCGCAACCTGGTGCAGCGCGCTCTGCACATCACGAGCCATGTTACGGGCATCCCTGGATGAGAGATGGTGCCTTTAAGACATTTCATATACACTACGCCTTCCTATAGGAAAGCATGTTATATAATATACCGCATATTTATATCTGGAAGGCAACCTCATAAATGGTGCGTTCACTGGTATGTATAAACACAAATAGAATAGGCCTACTGCTAGGCTACATATCTAACTTAACACACAGATATGCTATACTTAACACACAGATATGCTATACTTAACACACAGTGCACAGGTCTGGTACATTACTCCAAATTAACCTGTACACGCCCATACAGAAAACTTCAATACTGACTTATTCACACTCACACAGAAAGACTGCAATATTGACTCATACACACTCGTACAGAAAGACATATTGTGTCTGTCATCCATTCAGAGTTAACCGTACAAAAACATATGATTCTTATCTGTCCAACCAGAATAATAATAAGGACCGTGTAAATCTGTAATTTTGTTTAATCCTAGCAAACTTGTCATGTGGGCACTCACCCACAGACGTAGAGATGTGCATTCTGGGAGTGGATCAGCTTCCACAGATGCTCCTTGTTCTCCTTCATTAGATGCTGTACGTAGATCTGAAAAGGCCCAAAAAGCACCATTATCCACCGGCTACACTAACATCAACCATCAAACCAAGGTTTGTAGAAATGTAACAAAAATGACACTGCAAACAAGGGTTACTTTTATGTTCATATTTTCAGTGTTACAGTAGACTCTCTGTGATTCAAATGGACAAAAAGAACAATTACAATAATGTAAAGAAGTTTACAGTATTCTCAGTTTTATCATGTTTTAAATATTCCTTTCTATATATCTTTCTAATATATCTTTCAGTTGTAAAAAAAAGTGAAATAAATAAATAAGTGAAAAAGATTCTTGCATCATTCTTGCATTCTACCGGCCCAGTGATGAGGGCTCAGTGATGGTTTGTGCAATGGGCAGTCAGTGAGGTAAAACCTTTACCTTGTGCTCCTGATCTCTGGAGAAGGCCACGTTCAGTTGGGTCAAAACTCCCGTCCTTTCAAACGCTTCTAGTTCCTCTTGGTACAGGTAGTCCTCGTTTCTATGACGACACCCATAAAAAAGCATTGTCTCACCAACTTCTTTGCCTAAGCAGGTGTAGAAAAAGAGGGAGAGAGAAAAAGAGGGAGAGAGAAAAAGAGGGAGAGAGAAAAAGAGAGAGTGATTAATTACATGTAAGGCTACTGGATTGGATAGGCAGTTAAGAGTATTGTTAGTCATATTTACAATGGCTAACTTAGTTTCTATTGTATTCTATTGTAAGTGATTAGTTTGTAAACTGTTGCTGACATCATATTTGGAGCAAAAGTTCAGGAACCGGATCCCTGAATCTCCCAGAATTCTGTGTTTCTGTACAATCTGAAAGGGGACCTGATGACTTGGGTGTCACAAGGAAAACTCTGGCCTACCTGTAATCCTAAAGCTTAATTAAATGGTGTTGTCTTTAGGATCACTGCATTGTTCTCACCTACAGGTAAGAGAACAACGCACAAAAGCCTTATTGACCTATCACCAGAATCAACTTGCAACTAGTTGCAAATGTGTAAGTGACCTCATTCAATCAAGCTTGTACATTTTGTTCAGAAAAAAAACAAGTTCAACCACAGAACCAAAGCAGAAGTAAATATTTTGAATGTGTTTATGTCACTTCTGTGTGTGTATTTGTGTGTTGCAGTGTGTGTATTTGTGTGTGTGTGAGTGTGTATTTGTGTGTGTGTAGTCTGAGTGTGTGTCTCTGTGTGTGTGTGTATGTGCGTATGTGTGTGTATGTGTGTGTGTGTGTATACGTGCGTGTGTGTGTGTGTGTACGTGCATGTGTGTGTGTGTGTGTATGCTCACCTTGCTCCTTCTGCCAGGCACGCTCCTGCAAGAAGCCCATGAATGGGGCAATGCCTGTGCCGGGTCCGACCATGATGACAGGCGTGGTGGCCTTGAAGGGCAGGCGAAACTGAGACTTCCTGATATAAAGGGGCACGGTGGCTGGGTGCCCGTTGTCGTTGGCGGGCACTTTATTCTTGAGCCATGTGGTGGCGACACCCTTATTGGTGCGGCCGGTGGACGTTGAATACTCCACCACCACAGCACAGATGTGCACTGAGGTGGGGTGGACCTGAAGGGGAAAGAGGACAAAGATACTTTATCACAGAGTGTCTGGGCAGGAGCAGCTTTGGCAGACAACTAACTTCTCATTACAGTGTTGGACCTAAAAGTACTGGGCAGGCCCCAACAAACACATATATAGTGGTATATAGCAGTATAACTGTATGTATACTGTATATATATATATATATATATATACACACACACACACACACACACACACACACACACACACACACACATTTATACTACAAGAGATATATATACATATATAGATAGATAGATAGATAGATAGATAGATAGATAGATAGATAGATAGATGTTTGTCTTTTCGTGAGAATCTTTAGTAATGTCATTACTTTACTGACATCCCAGACGTGAGGTTTGGGGCAGTGGGAGCAAAATATAGCGTGGATTCTGCATAAAAATGTTTTAATGACATTGTCATTTTGCTGGGGCAATAAGGGACAGATGGGGCTGAAAGATTCCCCATCCTCTAAAGTGGAGAATGAGAGAAAAAGTTTAAGTCTGTGCCATAAACCTGTGATCATGTACTCCACGTGCTTCTGAAATAAACCTGTGATCATGTACTACATGTTCTTCTGAAATAAACCTGTGATCATGTACTACATGTTCTTCTGAAATAAACCTGTGATCATGTACTACATGTTCTTCTGAAATAAACCTGTGATCATGTACTACATGTACTACATGTCTTCTGAAATAAACCTGTGATCATGTACTCCACGTGCTTCTGAAATAAACCTGTGATCATGTACTACATGTGCTTCTGAAATAAACCTGTGATCATGTACTACATGTGCTTCTGAAATAAACCTGTGATCATGTACTACATGTGCTTCTGAAATAGTAAATAGTACTCAACATCTGCAGTCACAGCAGTGGACTGATCTATTCTCTGTGTGTTGTTTTGTTTTTGTTTGTCAATTTACAAACACACACACACACACACCACACACACACACACACACACACACACACACACACACACACACACACACACACAATGCAGCCAGTCACTGGGAGTGTTTCCTGCTGCTTGGGCTGTCAACTGATAAAGCCTGTTCCCCTGCTCTCTTCTTGAGAAACCTCCAAAAAGCTGTTGGTGCTGGTGACGGTGACAGCAGTGCTGCTGGTAATAGTTATGGTTGTGATGGCAATGTTCATTTTTGCACGGGTGTGCTGGTCTTACTTTGGCAGAGGAGGCTATGGAGTAGTACCGGGCCTGCAGTCTGGGCAGCAGTTCACACAGGTGGTCCACAGGGGGCCTCAGTGAGCAGATGTCCTCCAGCATAGCCAGGATGTGTCTCTGTGGAGCCAACACCCAGCTCTGGTACAATGCCTAAAGGGTGTGTCAGTAGACAGATAAATCATTTGCAGTGAATAAATGAACACTATGTTCATAATTCTGCTTTTGTAAGAGAGTAACTGAGGCTCCTGATATAAGGAGATTAAGTTGTTGAAATCTAAATCTAAAACCACTCCCTATAGCTCTGCACAACTAACAACTATGCATTTTGTGCAGTTTCATTTCAAATCAATTTAATGAATACTCTGTATAGTAGAAATGAAAACAGATTAATCAGTAAAAAAAAAAATGGAGTTTTTGGAGTAGCTACTTGAAGGCACACAAAGCCTTCCAAACATTTTCCATGTTTGTTGACAATCCAGTCAGCAATGTCATGCTGAAAAGCTTTTTCTTTTATTTTGTGGTGGTTTCCTACTCTCCACCAAGAACTGCACAGTGCATATCCTGAGTAGCTGGGAATAACACTTGTGTTCATCCACTCTTCAAATGACTATATGGTATTCACATTCATTTGGTGATGGTACCACAATGAATAGTCTGACAAAAAGCATACCTCAAACTGGTGAAACGTTATATAGTGTTACTTTAACTCACTGCCTTGCATTATCATTTTTCACACAAAAACTGTACCCACAGAAGAGATAAAGATCTACATAACAAAGGCCCTGTCCTGTCAATGGCCTTCATGCAGACATCAGTCATCTAATGACATTAGAAAAATGTTACGCAAACAATGGAGCACCTGTGCAAGACATCATTAACATACTGGCATTCTTTTGCCGTCTGCACTGTTTAGCTAGCGTGAGACACCCATCTGAGAGTCTGGACACAGCCAGTGACACAGTCTATGGAGTGACTGCATGTGACCTAGCTGTGACTGTGCCCCCTGTCTGAAAAACTCACTTTTATTTATGGTCTCTAATGATTGATTTAGCTCTTATTTTACTGTTTGCGTTTGCTTGTTGTTTGTTAATGTTCTGTTACAGTTAGTAGAGGTGGAGCTTAAGAACTTTCCACAAATATTTTGTCATGTTGTGAATCAAGCAAATGATCAGATTTTATAACTTCATATCTCAGATAGCCTACTCAACCACCCAGCTGACGTGTTGATTGACCCAGTTTCCAGTTATGGTGACAGGAATGATTACTTTTGCTATCAGCTATCAGCTAACAGCTAACAGACTGTATGTTTTTATTTTTACAGGAAAAAATCTAATTTGAAAACTCCTTCAATGGTTTTACTAATGAAAAACACTGACTAACCAATCGCTTAAACATTGCATTGAGTTGATGTATTGACAATTGAATGCAGACCTTCACCAAGGCAATATAAGGTCACTGAGGCAATACAAATTCAAGACGGTGATCTGGAACACCACAAAAATGTAATAATGTTTTCCTTGTCCTAACACCCAAGTCATCCGAAAGTGTCATGAAAAATCTGTGCAGTACTTTTCGAGTTATTTAATACACAAACAGACAAACAGACAGACAGCCAAACGGTGTCAAAAATATAACTTCCTTGGCAGAGGTTATTATTCACATCCCCACACTGTAGTTGTTTTACAGCAGGTTCAGGCAGTGGCCTGTTGCCTTCTGGTGGTCTATGAAGGCACTGCAAGTGGTTTATGATCATGCATTCAATATTGTAATCACAGTGAACATCACCTTTTACAGTTTTTTTTAAATCACTAACAAGCTTATATCCGATTACGAGCCTCATTTTCAAAACTCTAAATACAATTTGCACACCATCTACCTGTTCTGGCCATTATGTTGGCACATTTCTTGCTTTTTTCCCACTATATGCAGTCAATGAATGCATTTCTGTACTATTTACATTTTCTTTATATACAGGATCACCCAACACCAAAATTATTTATCTTAGATGGCTTATTTGCAAACGCTTAAACTGCGTGCCAGAAATGGAAATCTAATGTCCAAACCTTAAATACAAAACAAAACCCTTAGTTCGGCAATACTGTAAGACATTTATATTCACAAATTCATAATTTGTTAATTAAAACCATGCAAATATAATGTTTAGAAAAGCAACTATCCTCAAAGTGCTTCTTACTGTAATAGCATTTAGCCTCATTCACCAACCATTCTTACAAAGAAATTTGTTCATAAAACCCAATTACGCAGTTTCATAAAGATTTGTATTCACCAATACAGGTTTTCAAATGGGACCTTAAGAACAAATTCAAGAACATTTTTATTAGATATTAGTGAATGAGGAAATGTAAGCAGCATTTTGCAACCAATTCAAAAGAGCATAATAAGACTTCTTATAGTGTATCAACCACAGACCCCACCCTAGTTACCTTTCCCTCGGCAGAGGAGGAGGCCATCTTACGCATCATGTCCTGGTCCAGTGGGTCAGAGGCGTACTGGGCGAGCTCATACAGCACGTTGGTGCGAGGCGGACTAGTGATGTCCAGGTAGTGGGTCAGAGCCGTGCGGTAGGAACAGGGACATGGGAATGGGTGCTTCCTGTTTGACTCCTCTGGAATAGAGACAGAAATGGATTGATGCTTTTTGTACCCCTGTCCCCCTCCACTGTACTCATTCTGCACTTGACTCCACTTCTGCATTCTCACTCTCTGAAAGCGCCCCCTAGTGGTATGCTTTCTAAGCTTTCTTCTATGCAGCTAGATTGTTAATCATCTTTTGTAAGTCACTTTGGATTAAAGCATCTGCTAAATGTATAAATGTAATGTGAAGTTAATGTAAATGGTTTTACTGTCATAACATGGGCCTGCCAAAAATGGCTTAAATCGAGTAATTGACTAAATAGAGAAAGACCATGAGAGGCAAGGAGACTGACAAAAAAAAGAGTGACGGAGACATAGCAGGGAAAGTTAGGAGGAAACGCAAGTCAGATACCTTCAGAGAAACAAGGGAGAGAAACTGAGCAAGAGAGAGAAGAGAGAAGAGGAACCAAAAGGAAATGAGATGAAATTAACAGTATTTAAATGGCGAGAATAGATCATAAGGCAACATCCTGTTGTTAGTGTGTATGTGTGTGTGTGTATAAGTGTGTGTGTGTGTGTGTGTGTGTGTGTGTGTGCATGTGTATTTCTGTGAGTTGGTCAGGAGGACAGGGTCAGCTGTGACAGGGAGGGGGGTTTTGTTTTGTCCATGTGTGTGCTTGTGTGTGTGTGTGTGTGTGTGGGATGGGTGTTTCCACACATATAATGTACGTTGGTGTGTGTGTGTGTGTGTGTGTGTGGGCTGTTTGTGTGCATGTGTTTGCCTGTTTTGTGTTTGTGTGTGTCCCTGTTTGTGTCTGAGTGCACCAAGGCAACAAGGGCAAACACACACCCACATCAATGACTAAACTGGATCACACCTACCGTCCAGGTTGTTGAGGGAGATGATGGTGTCAAGATCCACCCCCAGCACCTCTCCCAGTCGGTTCACTAGTGCTGTGTCATTGGTGGGATACACGGCCACATGGTCCCCTGCATCATACCTGTGGAAGGGCTTCGTTAGACAGCCATCTAACTTTGGCAGGTCTCCTTATCACATGAAACAGTATTTCACAGGTTTGATCCAGAGCTTACATTTAGTTAAGTGTGTTTTTAATGTGTGAGTGTGTGTGTTTGTGTGTGTGTTTGTGTGTGTGTTTGTGTGGGTGTGTGTGTTGAGTTTGGACTCAAGTTTGGATCTTTACCAGAATGTGCATACCTGAGCTACTATTCTGAGGTTAGATTCTTACCAGTGCATGTGTGTGTGTGTGTGTGTGTGTTTTGACCCTGAATGGTAGGTTCCTATTGAGTTTGGACTCAAGTTTGAGATCCTTATCAGAATGTGTGCATACTTGAACTTCTATTCTGAGGTTAGATTCTTACCAGTGTGTGTTTGTGTGTGTGTGTGTGTGTGTGTTTGTGCAGGAATGTGTGTTTTGACTCTGTATGGTAGGTTCCTATTGCGTTTGTACCCTTATCAGAATGTGTGCGTACCTGAGTATGGACCCCCTACTCTGTGTATGCCTACCTGAGTTTGGAGCCTCACCTGTGTGTATGTGTACCTGTCTATACACTTTGTGTATGTCTACCTGAGTTTGGAGCCTCACCTGTGTGTGTGTATACCTGAGGTTAGACCCTCACTCTGTGTATGCCTACCTGAGTTTAGAGCCTCACCTGTGTGTATGTGTACCTGAGTACACATGTGTACCTGAGTATACACTCTGTGTATGTCTACCTGAGTTTAGAGCCTGAGATGTCCAGCTCCAGGTGCATTAGGTGGCGGGAGCCACCCTTATTCAGTTTGCGGTTGGCAGAAACAGTGGCCTTGAATGGGTTCTTGGCATCAAAAGGCCTTTGGAGGACAGACACACACACACACACACACACACACACACACACACACACACACACTTTTCTTAAGCATACTGAAGAGCTGAAGCTGAAGCAGAGCTGAAACGCATCTGTGCAAATAAAAAATAGTTGTGCAAAGTCTTTGTTATTTCATTAGTTGTCTATTGGGTCCAGGTCAGCACTCTCAGAATATAAGAAAAGAGACTGAAGAAAGCCTGCTCCGAAACCTGTGGTTCTTGAGGCCTTTGGAGGACCCAGAATGTATGCCCCATTGTTCATTAAAAATGGCTTTCCAGTTCCATATGCATAAACAATATAGTAATATAGTAAAATAAAGTCCACAGCAGAGATGACGTATGACTCGCTACACATAACTGCATAACTGCATAACTGTGAATGTGACAGAAATGACTGAGGGAATCATGTTATGAAGATATAGGCAGATACACTGTACATGTAGATTTGATTTGTGGCTGAATTCACTGACTGCTTGCTGGATTGATGAGATATATATTATGTCAACTGTTTGAACAGACTGATGGAGGGATGGGCGGATAAATTAAAATGAATTGATGGACAGATTGATCTCTAGATTGATGGAAGAGTGCAGTAACTCACGGTCTCTGGGTCTGGTAGCTCCTGAGGCGAGACATCTCTCCAGTGAACACCTGGTTCATGTTGATGTCAGTGTGGGTCACCAGCTCAAACTGCCGTATGCTGTGGGAGACACCAATCAGCACATGCAGAACATACAGAACAAGCAACATATAAAACATAGAACATACAGCACATAGAACATACAGAACATACAGCACCCAAACAAGTCCAGAGATGAGACAGTTTACAGTGGTACATCTGCCAATGCACCCTTAGCTTGTGAAGGAACTTCAGTCATGTCTGACTGAATGGCTAACAGAATAACATAACACAGCTCTTCGTAACGCTGAAGAATGCTCCATTCACTTCAGCGGGACTTCCCAACATTCTCCAGTCTGATATTTCTTGATAACGGACCATTGCTAAGCATAAGCAAGGGAAAGCGTTAGGGAGAGTGAAACAGAACGTTGCCATAACTAATTAGCTGATCTGTGAGTTAATGGACTACCATTTTTTTCGCAGAAGCTATTATGATAGCAATGATAAACATGCTTCATTGTCATGTTATTGATATATTCAATAGGTAGCCGTGTAATAAGCAGGAGAACATTTTGCAAGGTGGTCATTACTGTGGAATAACTCCCTTCAGAGTGATTCCAGCCCATTGGGTTTTCATCACTCTGTCTGGGGTTATTCCACGATATTGACCGCCTTGCAGAATGTTTGACTGTTCAAAAGGCACTGTGTTATATGCTTTGGAGGCAAATTTGTGTTTGCCCAACCTATTTACAGCTTGCATTAAATTGAGAGTTCAATGGCAGATCACTGCACATACACACATACATACAGTACATAGACAGACATATCGACAGACACACATGCACAGCTAAACAGATAAACAGACACACAACTTACTTCTACATTCAGAGACAAAAACACTGAGCCAGTGGATGGAGCATCCCCAGGTGGAAAAGAAATGCAGAAAAATGCACCTTTCAAGAGTGTGTTTAGGGTCCAGAAATGTGCTTTTTAATGGCCACTGTATGTACTGGGAGCACCATTTTGGAACAGCTTAATGTATTAAGTGGGTATTACTTTAGGTGCCCTTAAAATGCCTTCCCATGTTCTTGAGGACATTTCATGGCAAGTCAAGATATTTTTTTGGGACACTTCATTTGCGTAACTTTAAGCCCTAAAAAATGTATTTAATGCAACACTAGTGTATTGAAAAAAATATTTGTAACACAAAGAGCACTTCAAATGCATTCATTATAGGACAAAATATACATTCTTTACACTTGAACTAATATAAATCCATGTTACAAAGATATTAAAGTGCACTTCTTTTCCACTTGGATACAGGCAAAGAATATCTTAAGACATAAAGGCAGACAGACAGACAGACAGACAGCTAAACAGACAGACAAAAGTTGACAAACTAAGGCTGGGATCTTACCAGCACTCCTCTCCCGTGGCCTCCACCCCAAAGAACTCACACACAGCAGGCCAGAAGAGCTCCTTCCATGACACAAAGTCCTCCTCCAGGCTGGGGAAATTAACAGAGAAGAATCAACGGGGAGGAAACTTCTCAACTGTGTGAATTACCATAATGTAAGTATTACAGACCATTGAGGAAAGCTGAGGACTGATTGTGTGCATAGCAGTTTACATAAAACTCATTGTGTTCTGATGGACTTCTGTTGCAGTCATAATACAATACAACAGAAGGGCATTTCCAACCAAACATAAACATACACTTATTTTCTAAAAAGTGGTATTAGTGTATGGTATAAAATAATTTTAATGAGTAAAAGTACAATATCAGTGTAAGTGTATACCAAATACTAAAGAGGTGGGTTGGTTACCCCATTGTCAGGGGTATCTTGACCAAAACTAACACACTGATGGCAGCAAAACAACACTCACTTGCCATCGTCATCTCCCAGACCCAGGTCAAAAACACGTTTGGCTCCCAGCTCAGAAAGTCTCTTGTCCACATACTTGCCCATGGCATTGAAGTGCTCATAGGTCTTATTTCCTAAGCCAAACACCTGCACATACAAAGAACATCCAGTCTGACATAGATCAACATTATTACACATGTTATGTACAGTATATAATTATGTTATATATATTGTGAGTGAATATTGGAATACTCCAAACTATTTAAGTGACATTTTTATGTATTGGTGTCCCTCTGGCAATAGATGAAAATGCCGCATACAGTGATTGAATATTTCTCTTTATCTGTGTAAACTGAAGGAATGCACAGATGCAAATCACAATAGAACAGTGTCCGTCTCCTAAATGACATACTGCTATACCACTTACTGCAAAACATACAACATGGGAAGTACCACTGTGAGATTCCTTTGTATTAAGAGAATGTGTGCGTGTTTGACTCGCTTTATAATGTGGTTTACTGTAATGACGACTCTGTTATGTAAAACCAGTACAGTAATAAAATGTCAGTAATAAAAAACATTTTCTAGCAATGATACTCACCAGACTTCTGCAAGTTGCATGCTGCAGCCTAAGGAGTCTGGCAGTATGCCATTTCAATGGTTTTACTGGTATGGGATTTTGTCATTTACAGTATTCTGTAAATGTAGTATATTTTGGAGCAGAAAATGTAATGTTTATACTAGTGTACCATGTTACCTTGTCCCCTGTTCCTGTATATCATTGTGTTGCACTGCAAAAAGGTCAGTAGTCATTCGGCCTACATGGATGCTAAACAGAGGTGAATGTAGACGGATTGAATATATTGTATTTTATTTCTTTTAGGTTTTGAATTTAAAGTTGAAACTGTTTAGCTAAATGTCTGCAAAACATGCTGTAGTTGTACATCATTTTGTCTGTGGTGAACATTCACTATGAGAAGTATTTAGAATTTTTGTATTCAGAATTTCGATGGTTGGATGCAATTGTCCTAAAGCAGTGTTTGGCAGTGTTTAAAACACTGTTTGGCTCCCATATGGTCTATGGTTGTTGTGAAAGTGTTAAGCGAATTGAAAAAGTAGACACTGCATTAAGACAAGTATGAAAATGATTGGCAAAAATTTGAAATCAAACAGCTGTTTTTATACAAGCCTAATTAGTCTTCATATAAGCATCACTGAGCAATATTGTGTTCTGTACCCCCACTGGTTCAGACACTCACAGCATAATTGACTCCCTCTAGGCTGTCATCTGCAGCCTGCATCCAGTCATAGAAGTCCTGGGCGTTATCTGTGGGGTCACCCTCCCCATAGGTGGCCATGCAGAACACCACCAGGGCGTTTGGGATCTCCGTCAGCCGAGGGAGCTCAGACTTAATATGAACACAGGGGAGCAAATGGTTAGGGCAGAAGGCATTTCCACCATTTATAAACAAGAACCACATTCATTTCCCCAATCCACTGTTTGTAAATATTACGTTGGTTGGTGTGTAGAAGTGCAGCTTAATTGTGCTGCTGGATCCTTCACATGAATCTCCCTTTCCTTCTTGATTTAAAGACACCCTGTCGTGCCCAGATTTCACCATAAATTTGTTATATGTGTGCAAACTGTGTTTGTATGTGTGAGTGTGTAGTATATATGTGTGTATGTATGCATGCGTGTGTGTGTGTGTGTGTGTGTTGTGTTGTGTGAAGACTACCATGTCATACTCCTCTGGGTCCGCTGGCATCCCCCTCATTCCATAGCGCTGGGCATCTTTGGCCAGCCGGTTGGCAAAGGCCTCAGCAGTGCCTGTCTGAGAGCCGTAAAACACCACAATGCTCCGGTTCTACAACACGGTGAAGAAAAGAACATAAGGAACAAGAACAGAAAGAAAGGAACACGGATGAGAACTCCACCCATTTCTTTCAGACTAGAGAGACACTCTTACTGTTCTGTAGTCCTGTCTAGTATTAAACACATGTGTAAATTCTGACTGAGGTGATTGAGATCTGAGACATCAAGCCACTCACAGTCTTCTTCATCTTCTCAATGAAACTGGTCTCTCTCATGGGTGTCACCCTGAAGGAAAGAAAGAGAGAGAGAAGGTGAAAGAGAGGGAGAGAGAGTGCTGAAACAGTTCTCTCATGGCAGCTGTAAGCTGAAACATGCTCGTTTGGTGTTACACACTGCCTACACGTCTGGAGTCGGACACAGAGAGAGAATTTCCTGTGCTGGTGCCCGCCCCTCAGGGGTCACCAGAGCGCCAGTTAAAACAGCCTCAGTCTCTGCCTGAGATTGAACTGGAGGAAACTACAGCCTTCACAAAGGACCTCAAAACAACCTTATGAAGCCATATATCAGACAAATTAAGGAGAGGAGATGGGTTAGCTTAAAGCTCGAGGCCATGTCTACACCACACCACAGTCAATGAAATCTAAATGACTACAGTCTGCGTTTCTAAGTGTCGTGTGTTGTTAAACCAGCCTTGCCCACACCCTCAGTGTTTCTGTGACAACCAAGCTTTCACACCTTAGCACTGTGCAACAATCTGAGGAAATGCTTAGAATGTAGAGGTATTTCAGTCTCACATTCTCTCTCTCTCTCTCTCTCTCTCTCACACACACACACACACACACACATACACACACACACACAAAACCAGCATACTTTTACACTTTTTTGTTACATGTAGTCACAACATGACCATTAATGGGTAAAATCCTAGCCTTCCCATCTATATATAACTGCCACTACACAAAGAGAACACAGCTTCCTTATCACTCTGCAGTAGCTAGTAGCTAATACAGCTAGCATCAGTCACACAATGTAATCACACAAATACAGCTAAAAGCCCATGAATCCACAAACACATCAACTGTACCTGAGTCTAAATCATAATAATACTGCACATTAAAAGTGAGGAGCTTTGAGGTACTTCATCCATCATCCATCTCACCCTCTCTACAAATGTATTTCACCAAACCTGGGCAACTACGAAAGGAAACATGTAGAAATGAACACAAGACATTCAGTTAGGAGTTTAGAGTTAGACAAAAAGTATTCATCATGTACAGTATTCTACCCCATCAGCACCAGAAAAAGTGCCAAGTGGGTTTTATACCGACCAAACATGGCAGCTCACAGGCAGCTAAATGACAGTCCCAGACATGACTGTGAATACAAATACAACAACCAAACTAATAAACAATCAGCAGGATAGCAAATGACCAGACGCTCCAAGCAGCCCTGATGTGACTCATGCTGTCCTGGACCAGACGCTATGGCCAGCCTTGTAGCTCACCGTGACCCAGACTGACCTTTCTGCAGCCTCTCTTCTGTCCCTCGGCATAGAGAATGTGCAGCCCATGATGGCCAGGTTGAGTTGGGTCGAGACAGCAACCCTGTTCCTCTCACAGTCTCCCTTGAAGTAGCCCTACATCCTCAGCATTTCAGACACAGCCCTGAGCCCCAAATCCTGAGTCCCAAGTCCCAAGTCCTGTCTCGAATTCTGAGTCCTGAGTACTGAGTCCAGTGTCCTGAGCTCTGAATGCTGAGTCCTGAGTTCTGAGTTCTGAGTGCTGAGTTCTGAGCTCTGAGTGCTGAGTGCTGAGTGGTGAGTTCTGAGTTCTGAGTGCCAGGGCCGCACTCTGAGACAGTGCTGGAGTCAGAGCCCTCAATACCCAAGACTAGAGGAGCTCCAACAGCCCACAGACAAGAGACAGGAGAAGAGATGGGAGAGAAGAAGCACCACTGCCTCTGTGTCTGTCGCGCGGGTGGCTATGAGCTTCTGCTTGGCTGAACAGGGGATGGAGGGAGGAAGAGAGGAGGGGGAGGAGACAGGCTTCCACTCTAGACGTGCATGCTGGAGGGAACGCAGTTCTCTCTCTCTCTCTCTCTCTCTCTCTTTTTGCCTCCCCCAGTCTTTCTCTCTCTGTCTCTCCCACTCTGCTTCTCTCACTCTTTCTGTTTCTCTCTCTCTCTTCCTCTCTTGCTCTCTATATCTCTCCCTTCTATACTTTCCTCTCTCTGTCTCTTTCTCTTCACCTCTCCCTCTCCCCTTCCTCTTTTTCAGTCTCTTGTTCTGCCCCAAACCCATGGCTCTCACTTTGCTTTTCTCTCTTAAACAGTGAGACCCTTCTCAGATACCTTCCTTTTTTATCTCTTTCTTTTGCTCCCTCTTTCTTTCTCCTTCTTCCTTTTTCATGTTTTTTCCCTTCTCTCTCCTTGCCTGTCTCAAACTATCTTGTGAGTGTCCTCTCTCTCTCTCTCTCTCTCTCTCTCTCTCTCTCTCTCTCACTCTGTCTCTCTCTGTAACATCTGGCACTAGCAAAGCGGACACTGGGAGGCATGAGAATATCTCATGACATTTTCCACCGATCCCCTCCCCATAGTCACCTCCCACACAAAACGCTAAATACATACACACACCACACACACACACACACAGGACCTAAATACTCACAGCAGGCACACACACACACACATAAAACATACATAAAACAAAAGTTCATACACACAGTACACATATGCACGCATCCACAAACACACACACACACACAAAATATACAACACATACACAGCCAACTGCTGAAGGCCAGGAAACTAACTCAATTACACACAAAAAAAAACATTACCATGATTTACTGGGATCAATTCAAGATTTTATTAATTCCAGGGAAATAAAGTAGTATCCATACTGACCACTTGATGCCGAATTGACTTTGACAAAAAAAAAAAAAGAAAAGAAAAAGCACGAGCAACCACAACTTTCCGACTGGTGAGCAACTCAGAGACCTCAAAGGAATTGTGAGAATGTGGCTTTATGATTATTTAATAAAAGAAAAGAAACAAAAAGAATAGAAAGCATCTCTGTAGGGAAAACTACAAGCGGCTGAGCGGAGGACATTCCCAACCCCACTGATTCAGAGCAGTGAGTCCATACCCACTTCAAAGCCACCTCACAGAGAGCAGAGGAAACCCAAGAGAACCGGCCTTCGTTACTCCATCCTTCCTGCTTTCAGGGATTATATTCCTGAAACGTTCCTTTGTTACGCGTAGGGCCATTTCCTCCTGTGGTGGCTCTTATTTCTCCATCCGTGCTCAGCTACCTTATGAGACCCCAGCCTGCTTTTGCACTGATGACTCCAGCCCATTAGCTAGGCATCCAGCTGTGTCTAATTGTAGATGACTCAAGTGAGGCTCCGGGCCCATCCTATAATATAATCACCAGAAAGCTCTGCAGCTTTGGGAGTACAGGGGACAAAGGGACATCGTCTCCATTTTCTCCATTTGTGGTTGACATCATCACCCTCATGACCAACACCAGAAACAATACTATCCTGCAAACATGGGTAAGGTTATGAAAATGCACGCACGCACACACATACACACACACACACACACATGCAAATAGTGTGACCCACTTTAGTCATCTAGTTAAGAAAAAAAAACATACTTCTTACCACCCACAGAATAGGAGGAACAACTCTGAACTTTGACCCAAATTATCACCTTATCTTTTTCAGCAGGCTTTGGAATTAAGACACACAGAGGTCTCCATTCCTTTATCACAATATATCCTTAGTGCTGACACAGCAAGAGTCATGTTGCATCAGGAGCAAGACCACACAGCCTTGCTGAGAACATCAGCATGGCTCATTGCACGCATGAGAACCGAACCAGAACAATCCGCACACACCAGAGAGTTTGCCTGCAGGGCCCAGTAGAACGGCATCGTTTAAACAATATGTCTGAGCAGCATATTGTCCTGGCTTGCAGAACATGATCTCAGCTCTGGGCAATGCTGAGACCCAGGCACTGCTAACCACAGAGCAGCCAATGTGAAAACACAATCAGAGAGAGAGGACAGGGGAGGCCAGCCCTCCACTAAGCCACAACATTAAGGGAAGAAAACACACACACACACACACACACACACACACACACACTGTTACGAAGTTCAGAACAGGACATGGGGACTGAAAAAATATTACAGGAACAGACATCTGCATGACTGTTCCTAACACACTGCGGATGTGTGCAATCTCATGGTGCCAAACTAAACTCAGATACCAGGTAGGTAGTGCACCCTTGTGCATACAGTGAAACAAGTTTGCAGTTTGAACTGGTTTGTATTAGCCTAATGCATCACATGCTTTCACAATGTTTCGCTTTGTGCAAAGCTCTAAAACCTATCATTGGCATACGTTTACTTCCCTGTGTGCAGATACTTTCTTTTTCAACCAATCACATTTGGTCGTGACATATGTTATGCGCTGGGATGCACTGTTTGAGTTCGTCATCGCTTTCAGCCCTCCCTCCGTTTGCTGATTGGTCCGCATAGTTCTGAGCTGGTGGAAAGCTAAACCTAAACCTACAGACAGATCCCTGATGCAGTGGTGGAGCTAAATGAGAAATTAAGCAGAGGCACTAGGGGGCGCTGTATATCCCTGTTACTGAGTCATTTGTCACATGAGGGTTGTTAGAAATAGGTCCTCCCTAGTTAGTTTTACATATATGGCACAGGTCTGGAATCACTCAGCTAGCAAGGCAAACGTGTCAGATACATTCAGTGTTAGTTACATTCCTGATGAAGGCTGCAAGGACAGCGCTGAAGATGAGCTAGTGTTCTCCAGGATGAACGTTTTCACAGTATTTGAGAGAGAAGAGTGACAGCTCTGAGCCCTTGAGGTTTAAATGAGAGCACAGCCATATGTCCTGTCATAAGCAAACTTACACAGTGTTGATGGGTGTCAGCTGGGGAATCTCATGAGGCTTCCTGCGAGAAAAGAACCAGTAGATGAGCAGGCCGGCCAGCATAGAGAAGAGGAAGATGTCCAGATTGGTAATCAAAGGCTCCTCCTCGACCTCTGCCTCAGGGGGGACTGCAATGGACTCTGGGTCCTCCATCGTCCCTTCAAGTGGATATCAATTCAGTTATATTATTATACAGTAATTTTTATATTCAGGGGTTTTTTTTTATAACCAAAACAATTCCAATGCATAGATCTGTGTAAGTGTTAAAATGGAGATCAGCATTTTTATCTGAAGGCCCAAACTACCTCGAAGTTGGCAAGCCTACAAAAAAGCCTCTCTGAAAACTTGCTCTAAAAGAGCAACAGACAGCGTCTTCAGGAAGCTGCTTGTACATGTTTTATTGCATACAAGAGTATAATCTTTCAAGATATGACCAGCACATGGAGTTTTTCTCAAGGAGTTATAGCGCCCCCCTGCGGATTTTCAGAAAACAATATCAATGTCAATTCATTTTATCTGTATTATTATAAGACAATAAATAATTAATTATTATTATGATAAGCACCTAGTCAATAAATCAGTATTTCACAGACCCACATACCTCTTGGGTAGTGACTGATTGTCTGTCAACAAAAACAGCTGGCTTTAGTTTGCACAGTTGTGAGCTCCTTCAGTACAGATTCATAACCGGACAGCAGCAACTATAAAATGTTAGCAGGCTAGGCTACTACATCATGTAATGGATATTCTGATTACAAGAACGAACTGTATCTCTCCCCTGAGGATTTCTTGTGTAACCTCTCAGGTTGCCTAACGGGACATTTACGCAAAAGGCTGCCATTCATTACACTTTTGTGAACGGAAACGAGGCAATCGATCTGTTACAAACTAAACACAATACCATAAACAAATAAAGGCATGTTGCAAGTGGAGCGCATTAGCGCACGTACCTCTGGACTCGTGCTGGATTGTAGTGTTGTACAAGTCTGTCCTTACGTAAAATGTGTGCGTTTGCTTTTACCCAAGCGCCCCTCTGACGCGGTCCCTGGGCTGCTGGGAGAGCGCTGTGTGGTGGAGGACGAGACACGTAAGGATGCGATCATAAAAAGCGCTGATTTCAAAACCGTGGGTACGTTCACCCTTTCAACCATTCATTTTTGGGTGAAAGAAGACACCATTTTCCACTGTCTGTTGATTTCAGTTTTCTTCTTATTTCACCATTGTTGAACGAGATCTTAATGTTACATGCAATTCATAGTTAGAAACATCACTAATTGTACAGTTATATGTTTTAATGAAGTGTTTCCAAACTCATCATATCGGAGGTCATGATGGCTTTTATTGTTTTGTTTTTTTTTACACAGAGTACAAGCAGACAATCATGATGTCCTGTACTCACACCAGTACTCGGTAACATGTTAGGTTTCTGAGGGCACAGCAAGACGGTTTTAATCCCTTTTGATTTGGGATGAAACTGGAGTCACAATCTAAAGCTGCTCACTACAAACACATTCACAGTGCTGCAATTCACAGAGAACACAGAGCAACCTTTGTTCATCCCACACACACACACACACACACACACACACTCTCTCTCTCACACACAAACACACACACACACAGTCTCTCCCATACACTTACACACACACACACACACACACACACACACACACACACTCTCTCTCTCTCTCTCACACACACACACACACATATTCTCTCTCTCTCACACACACACACACACACACACACACACACACACACACACACAAAGCCATTAACAACATGTATTTAAATACATTAGTGCAACAATACACGTAAACCTTTCGCAAAGACAGACAAAAGTCCAGAATACAAATCTGACATATAAAAAGTAAAAAATAAGACAAACAAACAATCATTTTGGAGTTTCAATTCCTGAAATTAGACAAACAAACAATCATTTTGGAGTTTCAATTCCTGAAATAAGACAAACAAACAATCATTTTGGAGTTTCAATTCCTGAAATTAGACAAACAAACAATCATTTTGGAGTTTCAATTCCTGAAATGCTAAGCTTCTCACAGACTCCCAAATAGCAAACAACACTGGACTGGGTTTCGATCCGACCCAGAGTCATTCCCTGTCCGGGATGGAGGTCCTGGGGCAAAGCCTGGAGTCGTTTCTTATTAAACAGCTTTGGCCTTATCCTGGTTCATGTATTTTTGGTAGACGACACCCAGTGTGGTGAAAAAATTACCCATGAAGAGCACAAGGAACGTTGCACTGCACATGAGTACCTGCAAGGAACAGACAGACTGACAGTCAGACAGACAAGACAGATGGGCATTAAGTCAGACAGGTATTCAGACAAACAGTGAGACAGACAGTCAGGCAGCCAGAGTCAGTCAGGTATTAGGACAGTTGACAGACAGACAGATTAGGACAGATAGACAGACAAGACAGACAGACAGACAGGTAGTCAGTCAGTCTGTCACAGAGATAGACAGACAAGAAAGACAGACGGGTATACAGTCAGACAGACAGTCAAACAGACAGACAGAGAGGCAGATAGTGGCACAAGGAACAGCATGTGAAACACTCAGTGGACCATGTAACTGATCGTATGCGCCTATATACAGTTATGGTTATACTTACAGTTCAGCATGAGAAACACTCAGTGGACTATGCAACTGATCATATGCGCCTATATACAGACTGCTATGGTTATACTTGTGGTTCTTACATTTCAGACTATGTAGCTATGTACTGTAGATAGATAGATACTTCATTATCCTGTAGGAAATTATAAATTATAAAATTAAAGAAATTATATATTTTTTCTTTTAGGTAATATTTTCACTGTAAACTAGTTATCTCAGACGCTGTTTCTGTGCTTGTGTATGCTTGAAATCAACAGCAACGTTACGGACACATAGCCTGGCACGCCATGGCCATGACAATAGAGCGGGCTCAATCCAAGGAGCTATGGCCATGGCCATCACAATAGACTGGGCTCAATCCAAGGAGACGCAATCAGATGCTGTCTTTTAAACTGCCTCTGCACACTGATAAGCTACTGCTAGGGTACATCTAGGCGACTCTCTATAAAGACAAAACTTTGTGATTGGTCCAACCAAACCTGGGAAGAAGACCTACTGAGGCCCTATGACTCAGGGTTAGACATACCGGCAGAGCAAAACTCTTTGCTAACCCTAGGGTACGTCTAGATTTCTAGTCTAACTGACACAGCATAGTCTGAAGAAACTGGTGGTTACATCGTACCACTTGCATCATAACCCTGGGGGAAGTTAGCAGTGCTGTGGGCACAGGAACACAACGCTCACTCACCTGCCACTCCTTCCATTCAGGCAGCTGGGTCATCCTGAGCAGAGTCACTCCATTATAGAGCTGGAAGAACTGTATACACACACACACACACACACACAAATAAACACAGTCACATGTTGCTCGGCAGGCTGAGAGCCTCTAATACACAATTTACTCCAACAAAAGGCTCTAGGTATATCTGCATAAAGAGGCACCAGCTGAAGCTCAGTGGATCTCTGAAAGCACATAGTGCTCGTCTCACAGTCTGAGTCTGAGTCTGAGGAGTGACAGCAGTGTTTCCCACTCCCTGCCTGCGTATGTCAGCCCACCATAGTCTAACTTCGTTATAGTACAACGCTATTATATATAGTTATAGTATAACACTATCATAGTCTAATAGGGGCTAGAGAATACTTCAGCCATATCTGACGCATGTATAATGATGTTTCAGTCTTTTAGTTATTTCGTCAGCGCCAAGTCCATTTTGCAGTAGAAACAATAGCCATAAAGTTGCACTCAAATATCTCGCCAAACACACTCTAGTCAAGTCAAGTGGGTTTTATTGTCATTTCAGCCATATACACCTTATGTAGTGAGACGAAACAACGTCTTAACGTCTCAATTTAAAATATATAAAACCACATTTGAGACAGGCTACATTTAGTGCAAACACATTATAGTGCATAAAGTGCAGTTCCTACTTACTACTTAAGTAGAGCGTTTAAGACAGACGACAGACAACAAAAGAAAAGGCATAAGTACACTTGTAACAGAGCACTCATTTTTATAAGTTAGGTAAGTTAGGCTCACAGTGAGGTGGAGGCAGAATACATAGCATTTAGCAGCACAGTTCAGTGTGGATAAAATATGTCATATTTTGTGTTCAACAGTCTGACTGCTTGAGGGAAGAATCTCTACCCATTCTGGAGGTGTGGGCAGTTATACTCTAGAGACACTCCCACCCCCCCCACCCACACTCCGCCACATTGTCGAAAAATCCTGTGGGAAACACTGGACAGATATGTCCTGTATGTTGATCTGTGTTGTCTGCAGTCTCTGCTCAGTAATAAAGGCCCTTTGTGGCACTGCCTTGCCAGTACCATTCAAATGAGTCATGGCTGGGCTGCCTGACCAGGCCATACTGCGTCTCTTCACTTATTCACCATGCTAAACCTCTGTTATAACATTATAACATGCTATTGCTCTCCAGTGCTGCCTGGTCCATGATAATGATCACTTCTATATATATGTACATTAGTGCTGTCTATCGATTACAGAGATGAATCTAATGAATCTCAATAGAAAATGTAAGTAAATCAAAATTAATCATTATCACACATTTAAAGTTCCAATTCCCCGAACTGACACTCACAGGCACACAAATTCTGCACACACCTTGCTTCAAATCTACCGCATCTATGTCAATTACATGTCAAAGTGAGGAGGGTGCTGGCGGGAGGTGTGACGTATGCATCTGCATGATAAACTTGTGTAAAAAAAAATAACTTGTTACAATTTTTACATTAATCACACGTGTTATTGCGTTAACGTTGACAGATCTAATATATATGTGTGTGAGTGTGTTATAAATATGTTTTGTGTGTGTGTGTGTGTGTATATATATAAGTGCTCCAGGCTGTTAAACACATGTTATGGTCTACCTTTTTCAATCACTTGCATTGACACTCATGTTACGTGCAGGATGCAAATAACCCTTTAATATTCCTCTTGTACTCATTAAAATGAGAAATGGCTGAGCTGCCTGAGCATACTACACTGTTTATCGCTACTAAAAATAGCGTTCTCCCCACTACAATGACTGAGCAACTGCACTCTTGCACAGAGGGAAAATATAACCTGCCACTTGAACAACTGATCAAAAACAAATGGCTCTCTGATTGGGGCTGGAAGAATGTTCTCACAGACCCAGAGCCATTGAACTACAAAGCACAATAGAACATGAGTGAAGAGATGGAGATGAGAGGAGAAGAAGAGAAGAGAAGAGAGGTGAAGAGAAGAAAAGAGAAGAGAAGAGAAGTAAGGAGGAGAGGTTGAGAAGAGAAAAGAAGAGAAGAGAGGAGAAGAGAAGAGCGGAGAAGAGAAGAGAAGAGAGGAGAGGAGAAGAGAAGAGAAGAGAGAAGAGAAGAGAGGAGAGTAATGGCACATCAAACTGGGCTGACAGAGCCAAACAGACAGAAGAGGTGGTGGGCAGGACATGTGAGGAGGCAAAAAAGCACAAAAAGCCCACAAATGAAGGTCAATTAATGGGGAGGAAGAACGGTGACATCAAACCAGTGAATTAAATCTATTTAACCAATACTGCTTTAGAGAAGAGGGATGAACGGAGAGAACTGGAGAAGAAAGAGGGGAAACGAGAGGTGGAGATCTGGGAACTTACATGGCCTCCAAAGAGGAAGGGCAGCAGGAAGGTCAGGCCTCTCCACATCCATGACTGGAAGCCCTCTGGGGAATGAGGGAGACACACGTTTGAATGACTGACACCTCTCAGTCACATTCCTCATTGTGATGCCTGTATGATGCTGTCCCTCTCCTGTAATACACTGTACACTGCCTTCTAACTTACTGTATGGACCATGCTGTCCTTCTCTTATGAGATACTATGCAGTAAAGCATTGTATGGCCTTTAATATAACATACTGTTAAGTTCAGATACAGAAACCTTTATCCAAAGCAATGTCCATTTATCAACTAGTTCAGACTCGGTTTCCCCTGGAGCAACTTAGAGTTAAGTGCCATGCTCAAGTCAGGCATGTGGCAGCCTGTGGCAGCCGGGATTGAAAAACACAATTTCCATGTAACTTGCAGTGCCAGCCAGGTGCCTTAACCGCTACACTCCCACTGCCACATATCAACCATTAGCATACAGATGTCATGCCTCTCTCATTTGTTTACAGTTAGATCCATATGGAGGTAAATTATTACTTAGATGCAAATTATGCCACTCCTATAATGGATTCTTTCCTCACCTACTGTCAGGTCCATGGTATGCCTCTCACCCAGTGCTCGAAGCCTATACAGACAGCCACTCTGGTAATAGTACTGCAGGAACTGCACAAAGTCTGATTCAAATACACACACACACACATACACACACACACACACACACTTTAAATTCAATCTTTCCAAAACAAAAATGCCACATATTCAGATTCAGAGCTGTGTGTGTGTGTGTGTGTGTGTGAACTTACTTATATACATGGAGTATGACAGGAACTGGCTTCTGAACATCTGGTACAGTTCCCCTTCTGGCCTAAATTAGGTGGAGAGGGCACACGCTCAGACACACCACAAGGATGTTTACTGCGCAATACTGTTTTATCTCGTTATGTTACTAGATAATGTAACATGGAAGAGGGAAGTGGCCATTCTTACCATGTTAGCATCACTCCAGACAGGAAGGTTGAGACATAATGCTGAAACACCCACCACCCTTTGATCCTGAGGAAGAGAGGGATTGTTATTGCTGCTACCACTAGAAGGGCTATTGCTGTTACTATTGTTGCTCACTGTCTGGAATAATATTATTGATCATTTTAGTCTGATGTACCTTATGTCTGTATGTATCTAGCTCCATTATCAACATGAGGTAAATATGTATGATTGTTGCATAAACATTTATAGAAGAACACTTATGAAACGCTTTGGTAAAAGTGTATAAAACGTTTCCAGACTGTCAGAGGCATTGGAGAATTAAAACACTAAAAGTCTTGTTTGTTTAGTTGGGTTTGTAGGGATGGGTGGACGATACTCACTTTGAGCCGTTGCTGATGAGGACACTCTCACGAATGGTGAGAGTGCAGTAGTACCATACCAGCAGGAAGTTAAACAGGGCGTCCACTGCCCTGCACACGCACACACACACACACACACACACACGAACGAATTAAAACTTTTTTAAGAAGGTTTTAATCGAAGCATACCTGACTCATACGTATAAATAACTCCTCTGTTTACTCTATTGTCTGTCTGATTAAAACTGCCAGACCAAGATCACGCCTGTACTGCACACTGTACACACAGACAGAAGGTGTTTTACACACAAACAGCAGAGGACTGGGATCAGCACTTCAAGCAGACAGTCTGTCTGTCTTGCTCCTTAAGTAAGGATATAATTGCAGAACTCTGTACAATTTCTTTTACATTCGGTGTCTCAGATTATGTCTGTCTGCACAGAAATCACTTTATCCAGGTGAGCCAATGTGAGTCAGTCACATGGGAGAAGCCTGTCCTCTATTTAACTAAGGCGTGGACAGACAGGACTTTTATCTAGCTGTCAGAAAACAAGGGTAACTGGTGCCATCTGTACCTGTAGCTGAGGATGAAGCGGCAGGTGAAGGAGAAGATCAGCAGCACCACTGTCAGCCATAGTTTGAATTTCTCATATTCATCTTTGTAGGCAAACCTGGTGGAAAGGATGAGAGCGGAAATGAGGAGCCTTACTGCATATGGGAATTTAAAAAAATGTAGTGTAGTAATCAGAAACATTAAAATAGGACACCACCGATCAACAAGTCAATCAAAAGGCTTTGTAAAAAAATGTGACAATTGTATTCATTAACTGAGTTGGGAGTAACTGTGAGAGGGTGTCTTACTTTGCCTGCTTGTTCAGCAGAGTGACATTCACATTTCCAAGAACAAGGCTGAGGTATAACCTATACATGGAGACAGAGAGACACACTGTTAATAATCTAAACGTACTCTGGCTGTAGTAATGCTATGCAGGTACATCTAGAAATGAACCATAGGCCCTCAGTAGCTGTTCTCCCAAGTTTGGTCAGACCAATCACATTGCTCTATCCTTGCAGGGACTTGCCTAAACGTACCGCAGCAGCTTGTCAGGCTACTGTTGCGTGCAGAGGCAGTTTGCAAGACAACGGCTGATTCTGCCCTTTAGGTTGAGCCTGGTCTATCAGGCAGGCCTGTCAGGCTTGTCTGGCTGACATAAGCGTACAAATCATTGAGAAACTGCCGTTACACAATAATTCACAATACAAAAACAATACCTTCCCATAATCTTAGGAATCTCAATATGTAATTAGGTACATTTGCTTAAACACACACACACACAACACAGTAATAACTGATATCAATAACGCTAGGATGCTCAGAAAAGACAGTATGCAAAGTTGGCAACTGAAACATCTTTGTGTGTGTGTGTCTGTGTGTGTGCAGGTGAAAACACATTACCCATTTTTCTTTGGTAGGAAGGCCTCCATTTCAAAGAACACACTTGGTCTCTCTTTCATGCACTCCTGGATCTCCTCTATTGTGCTCAGGCTCTCTGAGCCTGTACTCTGCCTGCATCTGCAAAGGAAAGGAAAGCAGCAGAGTTCTGTATGGTTGAGCGCCAAGTTAAGTACATACTGTGTTTTTTTTACAGAGCGCTGAGACATGATGCTTGTGATACACAATTATTTTTCAGCCAAGTTGCCGGGCAGTGTCCCTAAGTATTATACAACATTGCATCGAGAGTTGCCCCACACCTCATCATCTATGGTCAACACCTTAACTGTGAAGTGTAAACCACTTGGGTAGTCAATACACACTCCTTTCATTATAACCCACTTGGGTTTGTGAATACCACCAGCATCTTCAAATATTTATTAACAAGTTATCTGTCAAGTAAGGAAACAATCAGACTGATAAAATAAGATCTATGAGAGCAGATCAGTTAACGTGTAGCCTATATATAGCTATAGCTCAAACATACCCTGAGGAAATCTCTTTCATCATAACATCATCAATCCTGCAGCTTTGGCAAAGCCAGAGCACTGTCAGCTGACAATAAAGACAAAGTTCAAGACTCACTCTTCAAGTGACACGGCCAGTTCTTTCAGTCTTTTCCTTTGCCGTGAGATGGAGGTGGAGCAGGTGTCTTGTAGTTTCGAGACCTCCTCCAGCTTCTGTTTATATAACCGGTGTGTCTCCTGTGGATAACATATAAACAAGTCATTACATTATAACTACATTAAATTCAGCATCATACAAATACATTCGCTAATTTTTTAAAAGCAGCATGGCTAGTACTTAAATGTAGGCCTACATTAATGAACGTCAAGTGACAGATGAAGCCAACTGTCTTGTTTACTGAATGAACCAGTGGTCTCGTCACTAAAGCCTTTTTCTCTTCCTGAATTTTGAGGTACATAGATAAATATAAGGACAGCTTTTAGCTCATGCAGTTGCACACATTGTACTGTGTGTGAACGTCAAGCGGCGCAACAAGCTGTCACAAGCGAGATTAGCATCCGACTGTTCGCCATCATTGTTCCAACAGTTAGCCATAGCTTGCTAAACTTGTCAATTTCTTTGGCAGGGTAACAGTATTCCAGACTTCGACATTTGACAATGACATTGGCAAAGAACTGAAGATAAGAGTAGCATCTCTCTTCATATCACTGTATCTCACTTCATAATGAATGACTGGCCTGTCAGTCTGCCAAGAGTCCTTTTATCTCCTCAAATACAGCAAGTTCGCCTGCTAGACGTAGACTTGGCAAAGCGTCACTATTGCCAATTAACAGTAACGCTACCTTACCTGGATTTGCTGATAGTCTTTTTCTAAATCTTCCCACTCCTGAAGACATTCCCCCAAACTGTTCGGGGTAAACAACATTGTTAATGAGAGTTAAGTTGAAATTAAGTTTCTCAAGGTTGTCAGATAACGGTTTATGAGCGTCACTGTGGGAGCTTGTAAGCTAACTAGCTAGCTGAGTTCGCTTCATGTAAATCCGTCATCCAAAAGGCACTTCCAACTACTGGCCAATGAAAGGGCAAGGACGTATTTCCTCGAGTTTTCTCCGCCTGTGGGTTAACCAATAGACGTTTACTTCATGGCATATGCAGAATTACCCTTTATTTTTAGCAATGTACTGTTGCACATGTGAGCTCATTATTACATAATTTTTGAAACCTACATGGGCCCCAGGATGTACAGCATGATCCACATACATATCAATAACACACTTTATTGAGATTTTAATAATCATGATTTTAATAATCTCTAAGTACAAATTGTGGTATCTGAGTACAGGGGAGCTGCCTACATCCTTCCTTAGTAGTTTGGCTCTGAAATATCTGTAATTCTTTGTCCCAGTGACTGCAATTCCCAGTCGGATAGCTGTTGCACAAATGCACGATTTGGCCGCATGTCGCTCTTGCATTGGAACACATGGGCCCAAGCCTCCTGCAGTAAACAATACATTTAGGCAACAAAATCAGCCCATGCTACCATTTTCTTAGCAGTATGAAGGTTGTTTTTTCTCAAAACTCTTCAGCTATGATGAGATATGGTGTGTGTGTGTGTGTGTGTGTGTGTGTGTGTGTGTGTGTGTGTGTGTGTGTTCCTGTTTAGTCTCATTCCCTTGCACTAAGCATCTATGAATTTCTGTAAGTCTTTTTCCCAAAGGAATTTTGAGCAACATAGAACAAGAGAACACACATCACATACAGAATTTCTACTGACACCTGTTAGTATGACTGAATGTGCCGAAGTGTGCCTGTCTAAATTTCCTACAGGATAAAGGAAGTATTATCTTATCTTATCTTATCTTATCTTATCTTAAGGAAAAGTAATGGAGTAATATGCTATGCTAGAAGGTATGGTCCTCAAACTCTTACCTTCAGTGAATACTTCAGGTGCCCAATAAGGACTGCAATGGTCACTGCACTACACCTGCTGACACCTCGACTGGAGAGGATCATTATACTGGTTCCAGCTTTCAGGCGTGAACCTGATGCAGAAGTCAACACATCTTAACTCAAACTATGTTCAAACTGATGCAGTGCAGTCACCATTTACACCTATACACTAGTACGGTATATCAATGAAAGCTATGCAGCCGCTGTGCTACGCCCAGCACACATTGTTTGAACACAATGCAAATAAAGGAGATGTGTCACAGCATGATGCCACAAATTTTATGTTACAGGGTGTGTCTGTTCACATGCAGTCCAAAGAGGGCATGCATATTGTAAGTATATACTATAGTCTATAGTGTGTGCATGTGTGTCTGTGTGTGTTTGTGTTTGTGTGTGTATGTGTGTGTGTGGGGGGGGTGTCACAATCCAGCACGTAAAGCGGTGGCATATGCTTATATAAAAGTGAGGATTATAGCACTTGGATCAGTTCCTCTGTGATGATTAGTGTGATGGTGAAAGACACTAAAGTCTACGTGATTCATGTAGCTATAGCTATCTTACCAACAAACATGCAGACCTTCTCAAAAGAGCTATACAAATTAGCCTGTGAAGAGTCCGGCACTCGGATATCTAACACGGTTCGGTGTCCTTTCTCGAATCTAAATTGAAATAAAGGAAAATAAATAAGCACAGAAATAGGATTAAAGAATAATATGAGTATAATTTGGAAGACACACCTCTCTGTATGAAGACAGTTTCTCACTCACATAATGCTGCTTTGGTCAGCTACATTGACAAAAGCACTTATTTTCAGATCTTTCATAATGACAGGTGTAGTTGCTTGCTTGTAATCACCCATATACAGCTGACTTGGCAAAATTTCTACTGGATACGTTGATAAGCTCTCCAGTTCCTGAAATGGGACATCAGTTATTTTACCATCTAATCACATTTCATTTCAACAGACAGACATGAGCTGAACCATTTTTATAAGCAGCCAGACTACCTTGATGGTGTAAAGGATTTTTTGCGTTCTGAAGAAAGAGTAGAGTGCTGAGAATCTCTCATAACCTCCACTGAGAAGCTGAACTGGATAGAGGCATGATTTTGCCAATGTTTCAACACACCTATGGGCAGGCCCTACACAAAATATAACAACAGCATGCCTTTAGTCTAAGTAAAACAGACTATTGTACATGCAAATTTCATGATTGCCTGATGATTTTGGCATGTAGGGCGTACATCAGTTTACTGATCATACAAAGCCTATGTGAGTTTAGAACGAAACATAGAAAGTAGGCACTGACCTGAACCTGACAGTGAACAGGAGTTGCCATCATACACAATGACGTATCTCATGCCTTCGACCTCTACATTGAGAGGCAAAACGAAATTTCCACTATGATCCTATCAGAACAGAATATTTTAGCTTAGCCGCCATGTCTATTTTATAGGCTTAAGTTTCACTCAAGGTGCAGAACAATTTAAGTGTTCAAACAAACCCATTTAGCGCGTCTAGCTGTGATGATGTGCCCCGAGTTATACTGTCCTTCAGTTCGTGCATCTACAGGAAGAGCAAACTGATCAAGCAATATCTTATGCATCAGTGTTCGGACGGTTACTTTTAATGTATTTCAGTACAGATTACAGAATACATGCCCTACAACGTATTTTGTAATGTATTCCGTTACATTACTCTATATGAGTAACATAATATGAACACTTTGGATTATTTTCATTTTTTTTTTTAGCCACAGGGCTGCGACCGGTTGGTAGGTGGTGCGTGCCCTAAAGGCATATTGTTGTTTGCACAATATTTAGCACATAGCAAAAGTTTGAAATGCAAGCAACTACAGTAAAATAAAATCAATTGTCGGCCACATGTTAATTCTATTCGAAACTAGAAAAGTATTCGGAGAGCGCAGACCTCCGCCAAGTCAATATAGGGTAACAAACACTGACACAATACAAATTCCAGACGCTGTTCCGGATCACCACCAAAACATAATCGTCTGTTCTTTGTCATAATACCCACGTTGTCCGAAAATTTCATGCAAATCCTGTAGTACATTTCGAGTTATTTTGTACACGACAGTCAGACAAACAGACAAATACCGGCGAAAACATAACCTCCTCGGCGGAGGATGCTGATTTTGATCTTATAACCTTATTAATATGTACTAATAACACTCTCACTTTAAGGCGACAACGCACTTTGAAGGCTGCTTTCAATCTGTTGTGTTGCAGTGACTGCAAATGTCAAGTGCACTACCTGCGCTGTCGACATAAGCTACCAATGCTACAAAAGCTGCGTTCATTTGTTTCATCATTGAGATGTCTAGAAGGACAATGTTTAAGGACAATGTAAATTGAGCTGTATTGTGAAACCCATGCACTTCTGACCTATTCGCACAGACCGCAATCGTACAAGCGAATGACGCGGGGCATCTTAAAAAAACATACCGAGAATTATGGTTAAAAGATTAAATAAAAGAACATGCGCATCTACATGCCGGGCTAACGCGGCACATGTATTCCGTTACTCCCAACACGTACAGGCCCTACAGACTGCAGACCTGCCAGGCCTATAATTTGTGCATCAGATACCCTGCCTTGCACTATTCTTACCAATCAAACAAAGGTAATTGCATTCGGCAACACGTGGAACACGGACGCGCTGATTAAGAATATTGTATAGATGAGAGGGCTCACAAAGTACTACAGCAGCCATAGCTTCCTGTCTACGTGAAGCACCACAGGTTATTTGTGTACATTGGTAACCATGGTAACACCCTGCATGAAAATACATCAACATCTCTGGTTGGATAAAAGGAGGTGACGTTTAAGAAGCTGCCTGAGATTTGAGGTCATTGTGCGCTAGTCAAACAAATGCACATGGGTTTCTCATTTGACTTTTGCTATAGATTTTACTCTCACATGTATTAGAGTATGCATTGTCTGGACTTGGCCTAATGCACTGTCTAATTTCTAGCTTTATTCCAAGAATACTCACACAGCTTTCCTAGAGGCCTAATAACAACAACAATAACAACGATAATAATAAAAAGAATAAGAATAAGAATTTACAGATAGAAAGCTATACTCTATCTGTATTTTTAATATTAGTAGTAGTAGTAAAAATAGTAGTAGTAGTAGTAATAGTAGTTGTATCAGTAATAGCATTTGATAGTAGCCTTGTAGTATTTAAGTAGGTAGCAGTAGTAGTCTACTATACTGCCACGTCTGGTAGAAATATCCGTCATACTGCCGATTTGTAATTTATTCCCTTAAGGACACTGGATGTCGCTGTTGTCTGTTCTCTGACAACTGAGCCTTTATAACCCAGGCTCATACAAAGGGTTTGTAGTCCTCAGTAGGATATTTTTACATGAATGATCAGGCTCAAGAAGACAACAGAATTTTGCATCAAACTGCTGTGTGTGGTTTTACAGACTGATAATAAAGGGGAACAGACAAGACCAGACAAGACAAGAAATACTCGCATCATCAAGCAACTTTTCATTTTTTTAGGTCTGATAATGATGCAGTCATTTTATTTTTGCACTCGCGCACCTTTCCAGTCGTCTTATAATTTACACATAGCCCACACACCTTGTAAGTCTCCGTAGGATTTGAACAACTATTGTCTTGACTCCACCGTACAACCTCTACTACTTTGGCCTAGGCCTACAGGTCTATTTGGGCTATTCATTTTAGTTCGTGTCTGTGTCCCATGATTGGTCACATTTAACGTTCTTGTGGCCAATGAGCTTAGTGTTGCTAAGCCCGTCGTTTTACATCTTGATTCTGATTGGTTTCTTTAGCTGTCTGTTTACCGCAGGACGGTAGAAACCAATGCGCATTTGCGGCATGTATTTACAGTCTGGGTGTCTGGACGGACACGGCGGACCAGAAAAGGAAAACTTTTTTCCTTGAGGAATAGACTGGAGAGGTGTGAATTTTTTTTCTTAGAGGAATAAGAGATACGTTTGGACTGGCGTGTCTTTTCCATTCAAAGGTAATAGACCGTACCCAGATGTCAGTTACATGTGGTCTAATGTCGCTGTAAAAGTTTTATATAAATAATTTAAGAAATGTCTTTGGATAGCTGTGCGCCTGCCTCTGTGTGTGCGTGTGTATGTATATTTGTGTTGGCTATTATGAAGAAGATCGTAGAGCAGCCTTTTATTTCCAGGAGGCTATGTATGATTTCTGCTTCTCCTCGGAGTTTACATTATGACTCTTGTAAGATCTGCAGACCGATGCGCAGTTGGCTGGGGGCTATTGCGGTAACGCCGACGTGTTCGTCTCCGGGATGTTGTGAGGAAACGGTGCCTATTTGCACTAGCAACACTGGCAGGCAAGAGAAGGATTAGATTTAGCAGATGCGAGTATTATGCTTATGTTAAAAGTTAGCAAGGCTGTCGTAAGGCCATAGCGCTCTGCCCTGTTCTGTTGGTTTATTTGTCCCCTAAGCACTGCATACTCAAAATAATGTCCATATTCGCTTTGGACCATGCCACTGAGTACGATGTAGGACGTACAGCAAGACATCAAATGCTTTGATTCCTGCAATGGCAGGCTGATCATTTCCCTCAAAGATTGTTCTCGGTGTTTTCTAAAGCTGTCAGGCTATTCTGAAAGAATCGTGCGATGGAGGGCATGCTACTTCCATCGTCATTTAGCCTACTGAAAATGGTCAGGTAAAAAAAGTTATTTGGCTGCAGCCTATAAAAATGACAAGTAGCAGAAGCGAACGTGTGCTCCAATGCAGATAGACATGTTCTGACATGTTATGCTGTGGTCTTCAGTGTGAGTGGGCCAAGCTAAGAGTTCCCTGTTGGAAGGGGGCGGACTGCTGAAAAGGAAAACAAAGTCTTCCATGTTAATTCAGTTTGTCAGTCTGAGAGATTTGTCCTGAGGTGTGCTCATCAGGATCACTTAGCTTCACCTCAAACACCTGATTAGTCAGAATAACACACACACACACACACACACACACACACACACAAACAAACAACCTACACAAAGCACATATGTTTGAAGTGTAGGCCACAGACACAGGTGTGTGACCCGGCTATGTTGAGCTTTCTCGTCACTCTGTAGACGGCAGCAGCACTGAACTGATCAGGGGGCCATCTGCACAGTCTGCTCTATCAGGTGCGTGACCCGGTCAGCGTCCATCCCCTGTGTCCATCCCCTGGACTCAGTATGGTGTGGGACTGCAGCACACCCATGCATCTATAGGCTACAGGCCAGGGCACAGACACCAGCAGCATGCACACATCATTGGAGACGAAAGGACTAACTCATTGGACAGAACTCAGGACTTTACATTTGTGTTAATTGTGACTAAGTTTGTGTCAGTAAAAGAGAGTAAGGGTGTTGCCTATATGTGTTGAAAGACTGAATGTGGTGTGTGGGTTGGTGTGTTTGGAGAGAGTGAGATGACATATTTTACCTGCTGTCATTGTAGGTATTGTGAATGATAGCAGCCCTTGGGCATGAGACTGTGTGGTGACAGTCAGGCATAAAGTCAGCTTGTTTCGGTCTAAAGGGCTGTTGAGAGAGCAGGAGCATGCGCACGGAAATGGCTTGTGTTTTAAAAAGGATAAGTATCCAAGGCTGGGAATATCCGACTGGGGAAGGGAATCCTATTGTATACTTAAGAACACAATTGTAGAAAGTCTGCTTCTGATGTCTGCAGTCAGTTTTCAAAGAAAATGAAAGATGATCTGAGATTCATGATCCAATTGTTTTTAGATTATAAGACAAAAGCGATATATTTGTGCAAAAATATATTCAAATGTTGTTGCCATGTTACTGGGCTTTGACAGTAAAACAGTGTTAAACACCACATGCCTCTTGGTCCTAAACTAAGAGGGGTGTGGATGCTATTTTATATGACAGAATAACATTCTAATAAACTAGGAACATAATAACATTCTAATACAATAGTAACAACAGATATGGATGCCATTTGATATGACACAATAACAATCTAATAATCTAACAGCAAAAGAGGACATTTAGCATTTAGAATCACACGCATAAACCAGTCCTAGGATGTCAAAAATCTTTGGCCGTCGACCACTGTCCTTAGGTGTTTCAGAATCACCTTAATCTGAATATTTTACTGGCCAAGTATAAGGACATGGGAGACATTTGACTCCAACCATTGGTGTCAGTATGTCACAGTATAGTAAAAAATATTGGCAGTAAATAATAAGACTAGACTTTATCTAAAGATGATAGAGACAGTGTGTGATGTACTTGTAGACAATGTACAATATATTTATAGACAGGATAAAATACACAATTTAAATACATACATAGACACACCAACACTTATGTCAAGTCCTGTGTGTCAGTTAAGAGCACAATGACACAAGGGGTAGTATGGGCCCAACCAGTGTGTTCAGGTCAGCTATTGATGATATGCTGCTGACACTGGCGGCCATTGAATGATATTCCTGTTTGATTTTCAGCAGCCTGTGCCACTCTCTGTTTCTCTTTCAACTATATGTGTGTCTGTCCATATCACCAGTCCCAGATGATGGCTGACTAAAGAGAGGGGAACTGGCACCAGCCGTGTGCTGGCATGGACCCTGCTGCATGTGGGCCAGATCTGGGCCAAGTGTGCTCCAGAAAGGGCTTCCATCTGGGCGGTGTTCAGCTAATCAAAGCTGATGAATGTGGTATTGAGACTGTAATAGTGGTTACAGGGAGAGAGGGAGGGAGAGAGGGATAGGGAGAGACAAGGGGATAGGGATGGAGAGAGAGAGAGAGAGAGAGAGAGAGAGAGAGAGAGGGCTTACTCTCAGGGGATTTACAAGGCCTTTCCTAGTCATTAGCCTGATGTGATCCTCCAAAAGGTTCCCCTGCACACACACACACACACACACACACACACTTACATATTCATTCTCGGTCAAAGGTTCACACACACAATAAAGGCGGACACACACACACACCCTTTATTGTAAGCCTACACACACACACACAGACACACGAACACACACACACACACACGCTCTTACAGAGTAGTATGCCCTGCAGTTCAAAAACATTTGCATCCCCTGTCAGAGAGCCGTTGCTCCTGATCTTTGTGACAGTGCAGGCCTCTCTGTTTGGACAGACGGCAGCTGGGAAAGGGCCGAGGGAGTGGGCTGTGAATGGCCTGCTTTGATTGCCAGGGATGGTCCTGGCCTGTGCATTTAGAAGCGTGCTGGAGAGACGCAACCACAAAGAGAGAGATGGAGAGAGAGACGAGAGGAAGGAGAAGGAGGGGGGAGAGTATATAGCTGCATTGAGACAAGCACTGGTCCTGACATTTTTCAAGGGTGGAGATTGAGAGAGTGAGAGAGAGAGAATAAGAGAAAGAGTAAGAGAAGAATAGTGGTCCCCTGTTGTAAAGTCAGACTGTGACTCGTGGGTGGCATGTAATGACTTCATCAGGTCTTCTCCATGACCCCCCATAACACCAGTCTCCCCAGCACTGACTAAGGGGCTGATGAATGCACGCATAAACACTGGGCCATGGTACTGTGTACAAGAGGGCGTATGTCCCTCAACTCCCCCTAGGTAGCATTGGACACCATACACACAGACACACCATTCACTATGGAGCTACCGTAGGGGCAAAGGCACCATATAATGTTGTCCATAATAGTAACACAACACTCATGTGTTAAGTCCAGATTGCTCTGATTGTTTTATTGATCATTTATACAGATATATAATTGCAGTACTACAGTCTAAGACATTATTACACTGCAGTAATAAATAATTGTCAGATCAGACTGTTTCCTACACATCAGCCTTGTGTTTCGATGTAAAGATAGTCCAGTGGGAGGCACATCACAGAAAAACACAGGAGTTGCTCCAGTGCCACACCATACTGAAATGAAAAAAGTCCACAAGCTGAGTCTCATTAAAAATAAGCTTCCTAAGTTAGGGGGAAGCTTCACGCTTCAGTGTGCGGCCTTTCTTTTCCATCTGTAAAATGTAAATGTTCAGATGACTAACTTTGAAATGATTTGTATCATATACATACTCATGTATATATGTTATATGCCAAACATTTCCATGAAAAATATAACAGACCACCCAACTTGAAGACTGTTGGTGATCACTGACAGTTTATCTGGAGGGAGGAAAGGACTAGACAGGAAAACAGTGAGGATGACAACTCTTGCAAACACACTAGTGTGTGTGTGAGTGTGTGTGTGTGTCTGTCTGTCTCTGCGTTGGCTGTGCTGGTCTACCATCTAAGGACCCCTACCCCCACCCTGTCTCTTTCCCAGCCTGCCAACTGAATGAATGGATATGACATCATTTCCTGTAATTCACTAACCAAACAGTTTCTCATTCTTGGCTTCGGTTAGACTGGCAATACTCACTGCTGATGAAGTAGTCTCAAAGACTCTTTGAAGGCACAACAGCTCGCTCTCTCACTCTCTTTCCCAGAGCACTTTGGCTATGGTTGCCTATCAACTGGCAGATGTAAATGAGAGGCTATGGGTGTTGCTCATAGGAGATCATAAGGGGGTTGTTCTGGTGTCATGATTTGTTCTCATCTTCAGATGTGTTTGTCTGTGGTTTTTCCAAACACTGACTCATGGTCCACAAATAATCCACAGAGTGTTCTGCACAGCCAGCTTGCCTTTGAACTTATCTTAGATTCACCCATGCTAATATTCAGTTTCATTTATGGCTCTGTATTCATGTCATATACTTAACAGATCATCAGCTATTTCTGCTTCAGGTTAAAAGTGTGTATGTGTATGTGTATCTGTGTGTAGTATCTAGTACTTTAGATGTTTTATTTCAGATTATTAAATACAGCCACATGCATACACTTAATGCATGCGTTCCCGTGTGTGTGGACACATATGTCTCACACACACACATTCATTTCTAGAAATACATCAGACCCAGCACTGTCTCTCCCATGTTAACGGTAGCTGGGAGAAGCTTGTTTACATTCTCTCTCATGTTTACAACAAACTAATCCCAAGTTATCTGAATGGAATTTCAAAGAGATCTGATCAGACGCTGATCCAAATCTCATCATCACATGCAGCCCCATTCAGACCTCATCACATTATCATCTGATTAATCACACACGCATCCAATCACCATGAAGGACACCAGTCAGTCACATGGTCTTGCATCAAGCAAGGTGCTGCTGGCCATTGGCTATCATCACAATACACAATAGCCAATCGCTTGCTACAGTAATCATTTGGAGCACCAATCACTGGCAGCCATGACCATGGGAGCACCAATAAGATTCACTTATTAGAGTGTCTTCACACAAACTCCAATCACACACTTGCATATTCTAGTATGATTATCTGTCAGCAACTATATAAGCCAGCGTGTCTGACCATATGAATGTGTGTGTGTGTGTGTGTGTCTGTCTGTCAGTCAGTCTATGTGGACATCTCTAGACCACTGACTCAGTGCTGACCCATTTTAACAGCAAGTGTGTGTGTGTCTGTGTTTGTATGTTTGTCCAGGTGCAACCCTGTGACGCACCTGGTCCCTCCTCTCTCCTCCGTTACCGCGGTTTCTCCTTCAGTCGTCTCGGTCCTGCCTTGTCATCTTCCTCCTCCTCCTCCTCCTCCGCATCCCTATCGCTGCTCCCCGTTGCCATGACGCGCTCCAAGACCTTCCAGGCCTACCTGCCCAACTGCCACCGTACCTACAGCTGTATCCACTGCCGAGCACACCTGGCCAACCACGACGAGCTCATCTCCAAGGTGAGGAACAGCCAGTCATAGCTCTCACAGACGGTCGCCATTTAAAGCAAGTCAGACTGTTTTTATGCTTACAGAGTGGGTTGTATGTGTATAGCCTGGTTCTCACACATACTGAGTCTCATGCAACTCAGTCTGGCCAATTTCATGTCATTTCCAGTCTCCATGAGGTGGGTTTAACAGACATAGATCAGAGTGCCTCTGCAGACGTTGGATATGCCTACAGCCAATCAGACCAATGATTGTAGAAAAAAGAGATTGGGATGCATCACAATTTGAAGCAAAACACATGTTAAGCCCACCTCCAAAGCCAGGTTTTGATTGGTTCCCTAGCTCTGGCAAATGGCAAGACGTGGAGATAGGCCTAGGGGCCAGAATGAGCTGCATAGCAGGTCAGTGTGTGTGAGAACCAGGCTAGTATGTGCAGATTTCTGCAGTGAGCTTTTATGGACAAGTGCTCTGCATGAGCAAAATATGAAGCTGACCAAACTATGAGGGGTCCACTGATGGGTTGTTTTTGACTGAAATGTCAGGCCAGTTGGTTCTGTTCAACTCACCAGTTGGCACAATTGTGCTCAACTGTGGTACAGGTTAGTGCCAGGATGAAGAACTATTTTGGGGTGAGCGAGACACCATTCCATTAGACAGCTAAGTGAGCCAAGGTCCTGGCCTACTGACCAGCGTGACTGTGCAACCTGGCACCATCGGCAGCCCTGCCATGGGAGGGCAGTCCTGCCACCATCACCCCTGGCAACACCAAAACAGTTATGATGGACAGCTAGATCACACGGCTTGGGCTGACTTGGGCTGACCCAGATCCATTTACAGAGCTCTGTTTATGCCATTGCACAGGCAGGCTGAAGGCCCTGCATTCTCAGACAAATCAGCGGCCTCTTTAACGTCCAATGGGTCAAAAAATACAAGACCTTTTACTGAAAGAAGCTTCTGTTGGCACAGAAGTGTTCTTTTGGGACTTGAGGGGGCCGTAATGCAGTGAAAAGTTATGGAACGGACTTTTGAACATCTCATTAGAGTTCTCTATGCAGCCTTGTAAGGGTTCACCAATGAAGAGAGGTTGTTTTACTGAAGTAACTTGTTTGACTGAAAGAACTGTGTGCTGATAAAAAGCCCTTCCTCTGGGCATGAGAGCTTGCATGACAGTGGAGAGCAGATTAACACTTCATTACAGCAGCTTGTAAGGATTCAGAGGAGAG
>PYXC01001933.1:0-230000 GCA_015244755.2 Tenualosa ilisha | reverse complement strand
CCCAGGAGCACACTAGCACACACATATACACACGCAGAGAGAGATAGTAAAAGTGTGTGTGTTTTATCAGACAGATTAATATAAGTCCATCTGCACAGGCATACACAAGCACACTCTCACATACTCAGCCTCTCAGCTTCTCTGTGTGTTCAGAACGCTCTAAACAAAGCATTAAATCTGAGTCTCTCTCTCTCTCTCTCTCTCTCTCTCTCCCTCTCCCTCCCTCTCTCTCTCCTTTTCTTGCTCCCTCCTCCCCTCCCTGTGTGTGTATGTGTGAGCAGGAACATGCCTTTGAGAGCAGTCAGAAGTACAAGGAGGGGAAGTTTATCATTGAGCTGGCCCACATGATCAAGGACAATGGCTGGGACTGACGAGACTCCACACGCCTACCAAGCATGAGCTAAGAAGGCTGGATACAACTGGCTGGATCGTCCGCTACGGTGTTGTAGTGTGTCTACCAATACACACACACACGCTCTTTCTCTCTCTCACTTGCACACACACACACCCTCACACACTCATACACACACACGTGTACATGGAGAGACATGCCGATTTCCCCCTGTTGCTTTCTAGCTTCAAGGACATAGAGCTGTCATAGTGGCTTCCCTTGATTATTTTACAGAGAGATTCAATCAATCAGATCACCAGACTCTGTAGTGTGTCTATGTGTGCAAAGCGTCACACAAATACTCAAAGGCAGTTGAATGAGTGTAGATGAATGTGTATGTCTGTACGTACATATACATATATATATACAAATACTGTATGTGTGTAAGATGTATGAGAAGATTGGGGTCAGATGCGGGGGGGTCAGCCTGTCCTGGGGTTCCAGCCCAGTGGAACTGGGAGAGAGGGACGCACCAGATCGTGGCTGACTCTGAGCCGGAGGTCCGATGAGTAATTCCGCTACTGAGCTGGCCTCCAGTAGATTGGGCCCACCCTCACGCTCTAGGTTTCCTCCTGGTTTGAAACCTCGGGCTCTTCGAGACGAATGCGCGCTGGTCGAGCTTCATGAAATGAAACTGAATAGAGCTGAATTGAGCTAAACTTAATTAAATTGAGTTGAATAGAATTGAGTAGAGTTGGTGTCGAATCCGTGTCAGAGTCAGCAGCCATCTGGAGCACAGGCAGATGCTTGACATCACCCCATCACCGGTCGCCCTCTCGACAAATACCACAGACTTAAACAGGGCTGAAGAAAGGGGAAGATAAGGGGAAAACTTCATACAGTTTATTTTGTTTGTTTCATGCTGTTTTGTTGCACAAGTGTTAAGTTATGTGTGCGTATTTATTAAGTTATTTTGGTCTTGTGTAAAAGGGGGACACAGTGTATGCGTGGAGCAGTAGCATCTGTAGCAAGTCTCCGCACAGAAACGTGTGTCATGTGGTAGCAGTCTTTCTCTGTGAGGTCCCTCAAAAAATCACACGTGTTTGTGTGCACGTGTGCCTGCACTCTTCTGCCTCCACCAAGTGCTTCGAAGCTTCCTCTTGTGAGAACTGACATATGTCATATGTGAAACAAACACGCCAGTTTACATGCTATAAAGGACACACACACACACACACACGCTAGTCACAAAAATGCTTGCTCGCTCTCATCCCAACAGAAGAGTGTTTGCTAGCTGATGATGAAACTCTCCCAAACTGAAGGACTGACACCAGGTCAGTCCATGCAGTTTAGATGGTTGTTTTGCTGTTACACAGAGGGCTGGGTCTTCTGATCCCAGAAATGAAACGGGGATGTTACATACAGGTGAGGAGAGATACCCAGAATGCACTCGGGGTGGCTTCATTCATTGTGTCCAGAGGTAGCGTTTACGAGGAAGGAAGCAAACTTGGGGGCTTTTACATACAGACTTTTAACCCCCACACAGATTCACTCCCCTCCCACTCAAAACTACCAAAGACTTGAGCGTCAACAGAGAACGACAACCAAAACATCTACATGCCGATTGGTTGGGTTTTTGAGTGTAGTGTTTTGTTTTGTTGTGTTTTGTTTTGTTTCTGATTCTGAGTATTCTGTTTTCATTTCTTCCTGTTAAAAACAAAGCGAGGTAGCACGTTGTTCCGGTAGGTGGTGGAAGCTGAACTGGACTGGGCAGTTCACACTGTAGCCACTGGCCTCTCTGTGTTAGTCACATCCTTTTTCGCGCTTTGTCCGTCGCTCAGTGTGTAAACTCTGTGTGTGTGTATTTATTCTGTGTCTGGACACTTCAGCTCGCCACAGACACTCTTCTATGGGTCTGATCTTGCCTACTTTTTATACAATTTGATGAAGATGATGAAACCATGTCATTGATTTCAGTGTCTTTTCTAACGAACGAACCTGTGGAGAGGTATTTGAACTTTGGTTATTAAAGCAATTTTATGATCAATTTTTGGTTTGTGTGTATTTGTTTGTTTTGAAGATAGCTTGTTTGCTACATGTCATGACTTGTCTTTATGGAATGCTCTTTTGTGTGTGTGTGTGTGTGTGCGCGTGTGTGTGTTTGTGTATGTGTGTGTGTGTATGTGTGTGTGTGTGTGTGTGCGTGTGTGTGTGTGTGTGAGTGTGTGTGTGTGTGAGATATATCTGCATCATTTCTTTCTGTGTACATGTGGCTTTTTGTTTTCCTTTGTCACCTAACTTTTCTGATAATGTGCACTTGTGTGTGTGTGTGTGTGTGTGCATATATATATATATATGGACCAGTCAACCTATGTGTGTGTTGCCCTGAGGGACTATGAAAGCGCCAAACACTCCATTTGCCAGAGCAGATGGTGGCCAGGGGTCTCCTAGCAACGACAGCCTGGGGGCAACCTTGTGAAAGGCTTATGTGAAACGCTGGTTCCCTGGCATTACTGGTACAGAGTGTGGCAGTGCCACGCGCTATGCCCCACCACACCACACCTCCACTCTCTCTCTCTCTCTCTCTCTCACACACACACACACACTCACACACACACAAAGACAAGTGTTCCCTAAACTGAGAGTCCAGTCATTGTTTGCCACTCACAGTGTGCTTTAATGTACTCAGTGAGTCTCCCTGAGCTCCCAGTGAACAGGAGGGAGTCTGTGCCATGTCTGTCTCCATTCTCTTATTCAGCTACAACACACTCACACGCACACACACACACTCACACACAGACGTACACACACACCTACTTTCCCTGCTCCCCATGATGTCATACACAGATAGATATTACACACAAGCTCATGGTAGACATTGGCAGACATGGTAGACATTAGGCCATATCCTCACTGTGTGTGTGTGTGTGTGTGTGTATTTAGATTAAAGCTTTCACTGTTGCCAGACACACCCATTTTGTGTGAGGGCTGTCTGACCAATCATTGAAAACACATGGAAATTGTTTATGTGCGTGTGTGTGTGTGTTTGTGTGTGTGTGTGTGTGTGTGTACTTATGCCTCATTTAAACGCAAACCAGCAAGGACTAAAAATAGCTTAAAATAAGATGGTGTTTGAGTATCCTCCCCACCAACTCCCTCCCTCACTCACTCACACACACACACACACACACACACACACACACAATCCCACCACCACAGAAGCACACAGAGGTAATTCGGGCCATATGGTCAACCAAAGACAATGAGGGTCCTAGGCAGGCATGATGGCAGTTTGGGGTTTCACCCAGGCCTGAGTGTACTCCATGCAGTACCCTAAGAGAGCTCACTCACCCAGGCCTGAGTGTACTCCATGCAGTACCCTAAGAGAGCTCACTCACCCAGGCCTGAGTGTACTCCATGCAGTACCCTAAGAGAGCTCACTCACCCAGGCCTGAGTCTACTCCATGCTGTACCCTAAGAGAGCTCACTCACCCAGGCCTGAGTCTACTCCATGCTGTACCCTAAGAGAGCTCACTCACCCAGGCCTGAGTCTACTCCATGCTGTACCCTAAGAGAGCTCACTCACCCAGGCCTGAGTGTACTCCATGCTGTACCCTAAGAGAGCTCACTCACCCAGGCCTGAGTCTACTCCATGCTGTACCCTAAGAGAGCTCACTCACCCAGGACACTTCAACACACCCAGACAAACTCAGGGAAACTAAATTAAAGTTGACTGGTACTTGGCAGACACCTTTATGCAAAATGACACAGGCTTGCAAGGTGGGGTTCAGGAATCAAACCTGGGTTGCCCCATTGTCAATCAAGCGATGCAACTGCTGCTCCTCCACAACAACAGGCTATCTAACTGACTAACGAACTGACTAAATAGGTAACTAACTAACACACCCCAGGGCGATTCAACACACTGAGACAAACTCACCTGAGAGCAATACAATACTGAGACCAACTCATGTGGCCTATTTTATTTAATTTCAGCATACTGGGACAAACTCCCCTTAGACAGCTTCAATGCACTGGGGCAAAGTCAGCCCAGACCAATTCAACACAACAACACGCAAGTCCACAGTGCGGACTCGCCAGAAAACTGTGCAGGCTTCGGTCAAGATTAACATCCCAGCGAGCCCAACATCTGCCTGTGAAAAAAACAGGGTCGGCTAAGGTAACTCCCCAGACAGAAGAGCCTCTTGAAATGGTTGCTAAACTCATTGCTAGACCTTAGCACTGCTAGACCTAAAGCTCAACAGGGGTAGCCTGGTGGACCAGACTCTTTCACTTTGTTTCATTTTGTGCAAAGAGTCTGGGTAAACTCAATGGCAGGACCAGGGGCCTTGTGTGGAGAAAAGCAAAAACAAATTAGTGATTCCAGTGGTTTATTTCATCCCTCCCCACTCTGCCCCTCCCTTGCCCTGCCTCTCTTCTCGGATTAGAGGGCCCATAATCTCTGCATATCTCTCAGATTAAACCTATTCATTCACCAAGAGAACTCCCAGCCAAATGCTCTCTCTCTCTCTCTCTCTCTCTCTCTCTCTCTCTCTCTGATTCGTTCTCTCTCCCTTGTTCACTCTCTAAGCATATACAGTACGTATGTCTGGGCCAGATAGGACAGCAGGGTTGTTTGTTTGTTTGTGTTTATGTTTGTGTGTGTGTGTGTGACTGAATGATAATTCCAATGTTTCTATGCTTGGCAGTAGAAACACTAAATAAGGCATGTTTGGCTCTGTGTGTGTGTGTGTGTGTGTGTGTGTGTGTGTGTGTGTAAGTGGGAGTCCAAAATGTGAGGCAGTGGAGTCTAAAGCTGCAATGTTTGCTGTGTGTATGTGTGTGTGTGTGTGTGTGTGTGTGTGTGTGTGTTTTGCATGTGAGGCATTGGAGTCTAATAAAGCTGCCATGTTTGGTGTGTGTGTGTGTGTGTGTGTGTAAGATTATGGGATAGCAGTGGATTCCCCAAGCCAATGTGCTACAGCAGAATGTATGCCAGGATGAGAGAGAGAGATGGAGAGAAAAAGAGAGAAAGGCCCTCTACCCAAAGTTCTCTTGGACTAGGTGTGTGTGTGTGTTAGTGGATGAGTGTGTGTGTATGAGAGAGAGAGGTCAATCATGTTTTCATATACGGCACATAAAAGTACAGCTAGAGCTGCAGGCCCATGGTTCTCTCTTCAGCACACAACAGATGCCACTATCAGAGGCACAACAGTAATGCTGCTGTGAGTGCAGTCGGTGGATAGATAGGTAGATAGATAGATAGATAGATAGATAGATAGACAGACAGACAGAAGACAGACAGAAGACAGATAGATAGATAGATAGATAGATAGATAGATAGATAGATAGATAGATAGATAGATAGATAGATAGATAGATACTTGTATTACCTTGTAGGAAATTCTGGGAAGATGCTATGCAACAAGATGGACCCTCTGTCCCTGTGTGTGAATGTGTGTGTGTATATGTGTGTGTGTGTGTGTGTGTGTGTGTGTGTGTGTGTGTGTGTGTGTGTGTGTGCTTTTTATGTGTGTGTGTGTGTGTGTCTGTATGTGTGTGTGTTGTGTGTGTGTGTGTGTGTGTGTGTGTGTGTGTGTGTGTGTGTGCCTGTATGTGTGTCTGTATGTGTATGTATGTATGTGTGTGTGTGTGTGTGTGCGCGTGCTTGTTTGTGTATGTGTGTGTGCCTGTATGTGTGTGTATGTGTGTGTGTGTGTGTGTGTGTGCCTGTATGTGTTCGGTATACTGATGACAGAAACATTTTGTTTTCACTTTTCTACCTGTGAGTTTGTGTGTGTGCACTGCCCACCCAGTTCATATCAAAATAAGGTTTAGAGAAAAGCTGTGTGTGTATAGTTACACCTAGATGTCTGTGTGCATGGGAGTACACTACACCAGAATCTATCATTAGCTAATAATAAATAATAGAACAAAATAGTGTAGCATAAAAATATAACAAAAATATAACAAAACACACACAACGATTGCTTTGTGTGTGTGTGTGTGTGTGTGTGTGTGTGTGTATGTGTGTGTGTGTGCACATGAGTAATGACAGGGGTCTGGTGGTTGTAATGACAGTGTTAAATCTGGAGGCTGCTGTGAAGACGACACATGGCTCCATTCCAAAGATGGTCCATGTGTGTGTGTGTATGTGTGTGTGTTGGAGGGCTGTAACTGCGGATGGTGCCCAACAAGCCCCTCGTGCCTCTTGCCCCTCCCCCCCACCAAACCGAAACGCTCCATGACCACAATGGCTGCCTCACCAAAGGACAGCTGTCGCCACGGCTACAAACCACTAACTGCTCCATACACCTTTTATAGATTAAGTGGTTGCTGGAATACTTTGATCAGTGTTTGATAAGGACACAAAGGCCAGCCACACACACACACACACACACCACACACACACACACACACACACACACACACACACACACACACACATTTACATATAGAAAATGAAGCTGAAGAAAAACGTTCAAAGCTGCCAAAATGAATAATCTAAAGATTGTTTAGTAGGCTATGCAGAGTCCCTTCATTAAGACCCTTAATTATATTTTAACGAATATTTACAAGTCTGTCTTGTTCGTGTCTATAAGGTTGTATGGAGTGATAACTATTTAAAGACTACTTTAGTTGTTTACTGACGAATATATTTATATCTTTTGTGTGCCGTGTGTAATAGACTTAGAGTTTAATTCTCTTACCGTAACACCTTCCACTGTCTATATGATTTAGTCTCATTCGCTGTTGTCTTGTTGTCTCTCTGTGTGTGGGCTTGTCGTCTTGCTTGTGGTGTGTGTGTTGTGGTGTCTTATTGATTTGTTTGTGACCTCTATCTGTGCTGTCTTGATGTGTGTATGTAGACTTTGTATCACTTGTTGTACTGCTGTTTTTGACTGTTGTCTTGATCTCTCTTTGTGTTATGTTGTTGCCACACTAGTTGTCTTTGTGTGTTGCGTTGTCTAACTTGTTGTCTTGTTGTTTGTGCATGTTGTCTTGTTGTGTCACTACGTGTTGTGTTGTCTAACTTGTTGTTATGTTGTTTGTGCAGGTTGTCTTGTTGTGCCACTATGTGTTGTGTTGTCTAACTTGTTGTCTTGTTGTTTGTGCATGTTGTCTTGTTGTCACTGCATGTTGTGCTGTCTAACTTGTCTTGTTCTTGTCTTGTTGTCTCTGTGTGTTGTGTTGTTGCAACACTTGTTGTCTTGTTGTCTCTGCATATTGTGTTGTTGTCTCACTGTTTGGGATGCGTCTCCTCTCTCTCTCCTCTAAAGCATAGGCCACTGGGCCACGTGGAGGCATGAGAGAGTCTGACTCCCTAAGGCACAGGCAGGACGCCATAAATCCACCACTTGTTCTGCAGTCATATGAAACCCTATAAATCCCTTTCTAGAAATCAAAGGCAGGTGGCCACAAACTAACACTGTGCACACAGCGAGAGAGAGAGAGAGAGAGAGAGAGAGATGAGGAGATCTAAGCGTGTGTGTGTCTGTATGTGTTTGTGTGTTTGTGTGTGTGTGTGAGAGAGAGAGAGACAGAGAGAGATTTGTTGCACAAATCATTTTTGTTGCATAATGAGAGAGTGGGGGGTGGAATGGTTGTTCTTATCAGTTTAACAGGATGTGTGTGTGTGTTGTCTTTGGTTAGTAGGGTGGTGTGTGTGTGGGGGGGGTGGGGTGGGGGGGTAATTACTCTGTGCTTTCAAAAACAGATGGTGTGTGTCGGGGGGGTTCAGCTCGACAGGAGGGTTAATGTAACCATCCAAGCCACAGCTGGCCTCATCAAGAGAGAGAACATTTCATTAAGAGATTGTGTACACACACACACACACACACACACACACACCAATTAAATTCAGTCAGCAGACACATTAACACAAAAGCCTGTAGGAAAGTGTATAGCAAGACACATACTGCAGACAGATGCATATATGCAAGAACAATCACAAACACCAATGCGGTAACCAACAAAACCAGACACATGTTGCTTTTGTGCATACACACACACACACACACACACACACACACACACACACACCTCACCTGACTAATATTAAGTCTACCTCATTAAGCAAGTGACGTAGGTTCCATGCAGAGTCTCTAATGAAATAAATAGCTAGCACTAGATGCGTCTGCCCCAGGCTGCCCACTGCAATGTATGCTGGGAAACTGAGGGGTGCGGAGTGGGTAATCAGAGTGGTGGCCAGTGCAATGCATGCTGGGAGATTGAGGGGTGTGGAGCCGGTAATCTGAGTGGTGGCAGGTTAAGACCATTAGTGGAGCAGACGGTATAGACATCTGTGCTGGGCTGGTCACTGCTAATCACAGGAGGCAGAGAGAAGGGGAGGAGAGGGTCTGAGACACACACACACACACACACACATATGCACACACACACTCTCTCACACAGAACAGAATAAACGCAGAATTTGTTAATCTCAGATGCTTGTCATTGTGTTTAATTGTTCTACTATGACAATGCCGAAAATGTCATATCAATAAAGCTCACTTTTAAATAGGATAATACTGAATTGAGGGAAATAGAGGAAGAGATGTTAGATTTTAGTGTCATGTTAGACATATTTTTGTAATGTGTTTGTTAACATTGTGTATAATTGTTTCTGCACTGACAATGCAAATGCTACGCTAATAAATCTCACTTGAACTGAACTGAGAACATAGAGGGAGGAGAAGAAGGGGGACTGAAGCTGAAAGAGATGGACAGAGAAAGAGAAAGAAAAAGAAAAAGAGAAAGAAAAAGAGAAAGAAAAAGAAAAAGAGAAAGAAAAAAAGAAAGAAAAAGAGAAAGAAAAAGAGAAAAAAAAGAAAAAGAGAAAGACTGATATGGCATGGCACAAACATGTAGAAAAGAGAAAAAGAAATCCAGCAGGGCATTTCCAGGATTGTGGATGTAACAGAAGCTGAGCAAGTGGAGTGTTATTTAAATATTCAAACTATAATTTTAATTTGTACAATTGGTCATGTAACCTCTATAGGTCAATACAGCATATCCCCCAGTGCCATGTACTGTAGTCAGTGACACAGATATGTGCCATTGCATTTGATAGACATTATGAAGGTGACAAATAGCTGACTTTACAGTTTTTCACAATTGCTAAAACACATTTCCTAAAACCTCCCAACATTTTCTCAAAACAGTTAACACAGATCCTAAATTTCAGACTAGATTCACAAAACCTTACAATCTTCTTGCAAAATTGAATAATCGCCTCAAAACAGTTGAAACTGTGTTCAAAAGTAAACACGTTCTGCTATTTTACACACAAGCCACTTAAAACTATAATCCTACATAGCAGTCATTAGACACAACATCAAAAAATGAATAACACTGCACTCAGGAAGTGTACCTCCAGAAAGGGAATGTGCAGTATTTGTAATGCAGTCAATGTAAAATTTGACAAAGAAATATTCAAAATGAAAACCTTGATGCAAACTCTTGATCCAAACATTACTTGATTACTTCACATAAAGAAATTCAAGAAACACATACTGATTGCCATGAGGACTGCAATACATACTGAATTTTATGGGGACGGATGATGCCTTACGGGGTGCACTCTGACCCTATTTGGCCTGAAGCCTAAACGTTACTGTAAATGCATTTTAAGAGTCCTGATTCAGAATCTAATGTTCAATAAAAAATAAATAGGGAAAATCAACAATCAAAAAATTAAATATTACAATAAAAATAAAGAATAGGGGGAAAACTCTTCCCCTGCACCTCTGGTGTCTGTCCATTGTTGATATGAAACTCAAACCAACCTGTTTTAACTCTGAATTGGTGTATGTTGGTTGTCACATCATTAGACACAAGTGTTATTAATTTTGAGTTCTAGTGTTTAAATGGTGACATCTGTGCTTTAATTGTGTTCACCTTCCGCCTCGTTTGGTTAATGATATAATTAAGAAGTGCATAGTAATGCTAAATGTGTTTAGGGTTTTGCAGAAAGTGTAAATAAGTTTTCCAAAGTGCACCTACCTAAATGAAAGTAGTCCCTGGTTTTGCCAAAAAGAGATTAATTCAATAAATGTGTTCAGGCATTTGAGAATTTGATTCCGAGAATGGGGTTTAGTGTTTCAGCAACTGTGAAAAACTGTAAACAGAACTGCCCAGTAGCAAGCGTAGCAAAGAAAAACAGAGGTGAAGAGAGAGTGAGAGAGATGGGTTGAGAAGAGAGAAAAAGAGAAGGAGAGAGAGAGGGAGATGGGTTGAAGAGAGAAAGAGAGAGAGAGAGAGAGAGAGAGAGAGAGACAGACAGAGGGAGCATATAGACAAACGCATGACGGGGAAGCGAGGCTGAAGAGAGGAGGTTAAAAGAAGAGGGGATGTTAAAAGAAGAGAGGAGGTTAAAGAGAACCTGGAATAAAATGATGAACAGGGCAAGAAAAGAAGAGATGAGCAGAGACAAGAACAGATAACAGACATGAAAGGACTGATGATTAAAGGACACTGGAGGGAGAGCGTGAAAGACAAAAAGGTGTGTGGGGGTATAGAATGGGAGAGGAAGATGCCCCCCCACAAACAAAAGAAAAAAACAGCTGATGGGGTGACCCTGTGACCTGTGTCTGAATGGAAATCTGCTTCATGCAACACTAGAAAACACACACACACACACACACACACACACACACACACACACAAGTCTGGGACACAGCCTCTACACACAGATAAACAGACAGACAGAGAGAGAGAGAAAGAAACACAGTCTTCTTCAGGCTAGTCTAGTGACGGATAAAACCTACAAATAGCACAAAGAAACAGCATATACCCCAGTGGGTGCTACACATTATGGTGGTGATTAGTAAACCTCCCCCCGCCCCCCCGTGCCCCCGTCCCCTTCCACTGTAAATCACTGGGAGTGCCCTGAAAAGCACTACATCAGTGCAATGTGTCGTTCCCCTGGTCACAGACAAGAGCAGGAGAGAGAACTGAGTAATCACAAACACACATATTAGACAAGGCCTCAGACATACTTACAGAACCCCTCTTACAGAGAGACATTAGACATGGAGCATGTAAACACACACACACACACACACACACACACACACACACACACACACACACACATACTCCCATTGTGCTGAGACATACACACACTCTGTTCAACAAGCAAGCAAGGGCAAGAGGCAGAGGGGCTAAAACATGCACACGCGCACACACACACCTCAAATATTACTGACTGCCTGATGTCAACTAGGTCAGTGAAAGTGCCCATCATCAGTCTCTTCAGAGATAGAGGACCGGTACTCCAGAATGAGTGTGTGTGTGTGTGTGTGTGTGTGTGTGTGTGTGAGACCAAACCTAGATTTGTCAGGCCTGTGTCAGTCTAGGCAGGAGAGGCTGGGCAAAGATGCAAACCAAACATCCATGAGTGTCCATAGTAACACAATGACTCCCTCTGGTGGTGAGAGTGAGAGGTTGCAACTCTTATCAGTACAGTGAAGTCACACAGAGGCAGACATACCTTATCAATAGGCGGTCCAAACAGCAGGAAACACCCTCTGTGACTGTCTGCAGTGTGTGTGTGTGTTTGTAAACAGACAAACAAAAACAAAACAACTCACAGAAGACAGATCAGTCTTGCTGCTCACTATGGGTGCAGATGCCACCACTGTTTGTAATTTGAGAAGTGAAGTGAATGGTCTTGGTTATCAAAACAAAGGTACTTCTAGACTGACTAACATACTAACACAATCCTGCTGACATTGTTTAAGCTAAAGTCAACGCTACAGTAAACTCAGTTCAGTTCAATGAGCTTCTATGAGTACAAAAGCTATTGCCAAAGCAGTATGATGTGGACATAATATCATCTTTCCTCCTCTTCCAAAACCCTGTAATTCCACCAGTGCGGGACAAAGAATCAAGGCTACAATTAGCTCTGTGTGATGATTGGTAGCTGGGCTTGGACAGATACAAATAATACATCCACATACCTTAGATCCATCTTGCAAAAGCATTTATTAAGGCTTAAATAACTGAGACACTTAAATACTGAGATATTCGGTCCCCTGTTGTAGAGGAATGTACATATGCTTTTCTCACATCGGCCCAGAAAGACAGAGTGAGTTAACATGCAGCGAGGGTAAATAACCCTCAACAGCCGTATGAGAACTGAACAGACATGAGGTCAGAAACACAAATGGAAATCAGGAACATTCCCTGGGTGGGTTGACAGACGTCCTCATTTCAACACAATTTCAACTTAAAGAGTAACACAGTTCCACCTTCATTCATTTTCCAACAAACAAGTTTGGTTAAATCTACCGACATACACACATTTCCTGCAGAAATAACAAACCTACTTAGCTAAAACAAACTGTAATAAATCCTTTACCATAATAAAACTCTTTATATGGTCATTCCAACTGTTGTCCAACCATTCTGAATGTTTTGATGGCTTAAAATGAAACAATTAAAATCAATACATCAGCCGTCAAAAGTAAAGTGGCGCTTGACACAATAACATTCCCATGAAGCATCAGGTCAGAGCTATGCTAATGGCCCACAATGCATCTGGGCCTCTGACCAATCACACAAGAGGAGTGATGTTGGCACAGTGATATGAACCAGAACATTGACAACAACTTCCACAGGAAGACCCAGAACAAGGAAGAAACAGAAAGAGAGAAAGAGAAAGAGAGAGAGAAAGAGAGAGAAAGAGAGAGAGGGAGAAAAAGAGTGTACTGGCAGAAGCAGGTAAGGAGCAAACAAACACACACCAAGTTACACTGCTGGCATACCCCTCCAGACAGGGAATCCATGGTCTATGTGTGTATGAGCTCTGTGCATCTATAGAGTGACATATCTATGTATGCTTCGTACATGTATACGCCCATGTGTGTATGCCTGTGCAAGTGTGTGTCTTCCTAAAGCTTATTCACTGCTAGCCATGTGTGCATTAACAACATCAACAAAAATACAAAACATAAACAGCCTTCCAGTGTAACATAGACATGAGGACTGTAGGGAGTGGAAAGAAACAAGCCTCCCAGATGGCCCATTGGACATGAGGTAAACATGGTATCGACAAATGAGAATGTAACATAAAGCTATGATATAGACAATATAAACACAAGGAATGTGACACATGTGACAGGAGTGTGTGTGTGTGTGTGTGTGTGTGTGTGTGTGTAACTAAGACAATTCCATTATATTTTTTAATGATCCCTTAAAACTATTAATGACAAGTTGGTCACAATGATCCTTGTGGGAATATCAAGACTGAGTGTGTGTGTGTGTGTGCGTGTGTGTGTGTGTGCGTGCGCATCAGTGTCTCTGCCTGAGGCTACAGTTGCTGCCAAGTGTGTGTTCTGTGTGTGGTGTGTGTGTGAGGGTCTCGGTGATCTCTGGGGCAGGGTCCAGCTCCTCCTCGCTCACCTCGAGCTCTGACACCCTGGGAGTCTCCAGAAACACTGCATCATCTGACAAGGAGTCTGAGGGGGCCTGCATCACTACACACACACACACACACACACACACACACACACACACACACACACATTAGATACACATTTTACAGGGTGCATCATTGCTACTACTAACTTATCTAAGGAAATACACTCATGCAGCAGTGTGCACACACACTTCACAGGACATATGAACACACACACAGGGTATATAAACATGCGGTAGCTTAGGCTACATATACACACACACACATGCAATACCTGTATCGTTGTCCTGTGGCACATCAGTGTGATTCAAAGAGTCAATCTCTGCCGTTTCTAATTCACCTACACAACACACACACACACACATTCCCAGGTCATGAGAGAGTCACACGAAAGCCCAAAGCGCCCGACCCGACACTGGAGGTGTGCTGATGCTTTTCCTACCCTTTTTTTGTGCACTGACTGGTGGCTGTAGTTCCTGTGCTGTACCAGTAGAGGGCTCTGTTTCAGCATCAGGTTTACCTGTAAAGAAAATACAATCTTGATGTTGATTGTTCAAAACTCATTTATGGAGAAATCAGTTCAATCTAAACGTCTAGACCAGCGTGTTGTGCAGGTTAAAACTTGCCTCATTTTTCATTTTTGAGGGCTCAGTGTTCCTCCACCCTCTCAATATTAGACTTACTATAATAATAAGTGTGTGTGTGTGTGTGTGCGTGTGTGTGTGTGTGTGTGTGTGTGTGTGTGTGTACCACAGCTTCACACTCACTCTGCTGGCTGGTTGCTGACATGCGCTTGCGGGCTTCTTCTCGCCTCTGCTGAAGACGAGTGGCATCCCCCATCATAACCTGAACAAAACAACACAGATCAACATTCCCACAAAGAAAGGGTGTGTGCGTAAACACACACATAAGCACGCACACACACACACACCCATAACCTGAAGAAAACAAACTGGTCCAATACATGCACACATAAACACACAGCTTCCCCCAATACATAAAACAAAGAACCCCGTATCACACTGGTACGCATCAACTAAAAGAACACTCATAACCTCCCACACAAATACACTCCCACACCCAAAAGCAGAAGTTGGGAGCCAAAGCCAGAGGAATGTAAGCAGAGCTTACCCGGACGCGGACCTGCTCCGGAGGCCAGACGCCGCCCCATATGATCTGCAGGTAGCCAAAGAGCACCACCACACTGAGGAAGAAGAAGTTACTGCTCACCCCCACCACTGCTGAGAGGAGAGGGAAGTTATACAACAGGTACCTGCAGGAGGGACAAAGAGAAAGGGAAAGGAAGAGAGAGAGAGAGAGAATGAAAGGGGGAGAGAGAGAGAGAGAGAGAGAGAGAGAGAGAGAGAGAGAGGGAGGTCATACAAAAGGTGAGTATGGTAAAATGAATATGGTAAAGAGTGTGTAGAGAGAATCTGAGAGAGGGGTGTGTGTGTGAGTGTGTGTGTGTGTGTGCATGCTGCTGTTTACCTGATGCCAGTGAAGTAGGCATGGATCCTGAGCTGGGCAGAGTACACCTGCACCCGACGAGACTGGATCTCAATCACTGCACCCACAGCAGGCTGGTACTGTATTTAAAAACACACACACACACGCATGCACGCACACACACACACACACACACACACACACACACACACACACACACACACAAAGCAGAACATGAACATACCCTTCTAAAACATGTTACTGCCACATACATAATGAATATGTAAGACAGACACAGACAGACAGATAGACACACACAGACACACACACACACACACACAGTTACTAAACCAAGGCTAGTTTTGGTCCTGAAACATAAAGGGAGACTACGTGAAGTTCAACAAGAAAATAAATGACTTTAATAAATAATGATGAAAGTAGTAAGAGTCATAATGTGTGTAATGTAATGTGTGTGTAATGTAATGTGTGTGTAATTATTGTGTGTGTAATGCAATATGTGTGTAATTATTGTGTGTGTAATGTAATGCCTCATTCGCACCAAAATCTGTGCGTTCGTGGTGCAGACACGGTCTTTGTCCATTTTCATTCAGAATACATGTTTACAGATGTTTACACTTGTTTACCGCTCAGCGTCCGCGCCATCACAGTCCCTTCCACTGGTGCCCCACATCTCCTGCCACTGCTGGGGCCCTACGCTGCTGAGGCCCTACCTGCGAGCCCTACGCTGCTGGAGCCCTACGCTGCTGGAGCCCTACGCTGCTGGGCCCTACGCTGCTGGCTACCTGGGGCCCTACGCTGCTGGGGCCCTACGCTGCTGGAGCCCTACGCTGCTGGGGCCCTACGCTGCTGGGCCCTACGCTGCTGGGGCCCTACGCTGCTGGAGCCCTACGCTGCAGGGCCCTACGCTGCTGGGGCCCTACGCTGCTGGAGCCCTACGCTGCTGGAGCCCTACGCTGCTGGGGCCCTACGCTGCTGGAGCCCTACGCTGCAGGAGCCCTACGCTGCTGGGGCCCTACGCTGCTGGGGCCCTACGCTGCTGGGGCCCTACGCTGCTGGAGCCCTACGCTGCTGGGGCCCTACGCTGCAGAGCCCTACGCTGCTGGGGCCCTACGCTGCTGGGGCCCTACGCTGCTGGGGCCCTACGCTGCTGGAGCCCTACGCTGCTGGGCCCTACGCTGCGGGCCCTACGCTGCTGGAGCCCTACGCTGCAGGAGCCCTACGCTGCTGGGGCCCTACGCTGCTGGGCCCTACGCTGCAGGAGCCCTACGCTGCTGGGCCCTACGCTGCGGGCCCTACGCTGCTGGGCCCTACGCTGCTGGAGCCCTACGCTGCAGGAGCCCTACGCTGCTGGGGCCCTACGCTGCTGGAGCCCTACGCTGCAGGAGCCCTACGCTGCTGGGGCCCTACGCTGCTGGAGCCCTACGCTGCTGGGCCCTACGCTGCAGGAGCCCTACGCTGCGGGCCCTACGCTGCTGGAGCCCTACGCTGCTGGGCTGCTGGGGCCCTACGCTGCTGGAGCCCTACGCTGCAGGAGCCCTACGCTGCGGGCCCTACGCTGCGGAGCCCTACGCTGCGGGCCCTACGCTGCTGGAGCCCTACGCTGCTGGGCCCTACGCTGCAGGAGCCCTACGCTGCAGGAGCCCTACGCTGCTGGAGCCCTACGCTGCAGGAGCCCTACGCTGCTGGGGCCCTACGCTGCTGGAGCCCTACGCTGCAGGAGCCCTACGCTGCTGGGGCCCTACGCTGCTGGAGCCCTACGCTGCTGGAGCCCTACGCTGCTGGGGCCCTACGCTGCTGGGGCCCTACGCTGCTGGAGCCCTACGCTGCTGGAGCCCTACGCTGCAGGAGCCCTACGCTGCTGGAGCCCTACGCTGCTGGGGCCCTACGCTGCTGGGGCCCTACGCTGCAGGAGCCCTACGCTGCAGGAGCCCTACGCTGCTGGGGCCCTACGCTGCAGGAGCCCTACGCTGCTGGGGCCCTACGCTGCTGGGGCCCTACGCTGCTGGGGCCCTACGCTGCAGGAGCCCTACGCTGCAGGAGCCCTACGCTGCTGGGGCCCTACGCTGCTGGGGCCCTACGCTGCTGGAGCCCTACGCTGCTGGAGCCCTACGCTGCTGGGCCCTACACTGCTGGGGCCCTACACTGCTGGGGCCCTACACTGCTGGGGCCCTACACTGCTGGAGCACTACGCTGCTATCGCGGAGGAGGCCTCACACTGAGGGGTAAATGGGTTACCAGATGGCAAGCTGCTCACAGACCTCAGATATGGCTTCTAGTGGCAAAACGTTGTTATTTTTGAACTCAGCATACTATACCATATTATTATACTATACTATTATACAACTATTACACTCAAAACATGATGGTGATTGGCTGGAATCTTGTATTGCTTGACTGAACCACTTTCATACGTAACTAAGTAAGGAGTGAAAAGAATTCTGACAGTCTCCTTCATTCCCTTTGAGATGAACAGCGCATGCATATGTGCTGTATGTATGTGTTCGTGCATGTGTGTATGTACACTACGTGTGTATGCACAGTGTGTATGTCCCTGTGTTGACCTTGCCTGTACAACCTGTAGAACCACATGTACGGCTCAGCTGCCATCAGTTTCCATGCTCATTTGAATGGACCACACCTTATACATACAACTAGCACTGGTTGCGTTGTTAATGTTCTAAGTAGGCAGGCAGCTCTTATCTGATACCCCATGTCATAAAACTATGACGGAGATCAACTGAGGCAGATAAGCACAGAAACACATGCAAACATGGAAGAGGAGAGGACCATGGCATAAGCAACTAGGTGGTAGCCTAGCGGTTACAGAACACGGCTACCATATTACTAGCCTGGAAATTGTGGGTTCGGATCCTGGCTGGTACCGTTGCGCCCTTGATCACGGCACTTAACCTTAAGCGGCTCTAGGGGAGACTGAACCTGAATGAATTGACAAGTGACAAATGTAAGCAACTTGAAAAATGCATGAATGTAAATGTAGGTGAATCTGAAGCAAGGCCGCATCAGGCCATATGCCTGACCCACACCTGCAGCAGTGGGGACACAACCAGCGTGAACAGAATCTACAGTAGATTCCAGTGTGTGGTGCCGCACAGCTGATGGGTAACAGGAAGTGGTACGGGCTGAATATTTCCAACTTCACTCTTTTAAATTTACCATTTAGGCAGCGTAATAAAGACGCTTAAGGACTTAAGGTAGGGCAGGGTTGGGCCTGCGCAGGTATGCATACCAGGCACAAGGTGTGAGCGCTCACATACACCCCACGAGGCACTTTGGTTTTCTCCTGCTTTTTGGTTGAATTCCAGTGTCCCCCTCAACCCCTATTCCCTGTACCCTAAAAGACTTAACAGGCATGAAGTGGCTTCATGCCAATCATAGTCTTTAAGGGTTCAGAGATCAGGGTTAGGAGGGAAATAGCACATATTTTGATCTTCTCTTGGATTGGGACCTCGCCATCTCTCTCCATCCCTCTCTCTTTTCTTTCTCCTTCCCCACTTAACCAACATACTGACACTGTCATTGCTTACACACACACACACACACACACACACACACACACACACACAAACATTTTAGCTGTGCAATATTATTCTAATAAATAAGATTTAGGTTTACAACACAAAGAAGTTTTGTGTCTATGTCCTTTTTTGTGTTGTGGTCTGGGTTTCACCAAATGACACAGATTGTAACACCTTCTGCCACATGACACATGCAAATAGAGACAAGAGAAAGATTCATATACAAAAGTTTGCTTCTGAGAAAGTTTTAGGAGGGTCAGAACAGAAGTTACCAGTTCAACTCTCAGCTATATCATGACTGAAAATAGCGACAGTCATGAGATTGAGCAGCTTGTGTTCCTCTCCTGAGGCCCTGTGTGTGTGTGTGTGTGTGTGTGTGTCTGTGTGTGTGTGTGTTTCAGATCATGTGTGAAATGAGCTGAGCAAAATCAATCTGTACCACAGCAGGATACAGAAGTGCACACACACAGACAGACAGACAGACAAACACAGTCTCTCTCACTAATACTTTCACAAACACTAAAGCTGGTAATGATACACAAGGTTTACACACAAGAAATGTTTTGAGCAATGGGCAATGTGCACAGTGGTTCTGGCATGAAAACAATTGACATGAAATGGCAAACAATTATTTTTGTCATTACTTTTAATCACCAGTACAGAAACTGTCAAATCCAATCCAATCAGCCAATCAGAAAACATGGAACCAGTTATTTGGTTGCCCAGCAACATTGCTCATGAACAGGTACCCACAAGAACAAACCCACAGGCTACAATCTCCACACAAACACAAACACACAAACACACACACAAGCACACTCACAGAGTTGTCCTTGTAGTCTGAGAAGAGCTCAACCTCCAGGAGCTGCTTCTGTTCAGAGACGCCACTCAACAGCAGTGGGGAGAAGACCAGCGTACTCAGGGTCTGCAGGAGACTGGAACGGTAATGCAGCATGGCCTGATGGGTCGCACGCACGCAGGCACACACACACACACACACAACACACACAGTCATATAACACATCAAACAGGACAGGGGAATAACATGGTTTCTCTGATTACATCCATTACCATAACATCATGCATCATACACCATAACCCATAGCATTTACTAGTACTATTGTACTGTAGATGTTCAAGCATCAGGTCGAGCCAAATACCCTAACGAAGACTCATTTCTGCTGGACAGTGGACATCCACACATATCTACTCAGAGGGAGGTGACGTGGGGATGAATGAACAAACAAACAAACAAACAATCAAGCAAACAAATAAATAAATGCTATAGAATCTAATAAAACTGCAAGAGGAGTAAGGAGCAGGGGACATGTGGAGGGCACGAGGTGGATCAGTAGTTTGTGAATCAATGATCTGAACACATTGAAAGGAAGCCTTGTTTTTAAACAGCCTAAACTGTGTCCTCTGTGGAAAGGCAAAGCCATGAGCTGTGGTTCCTTGCATTACCTCACTGAGCGTCACAAGACAGGAAGGGAAGACGAGACACACAGAAAAGAGAATCTTACAGAGAAAAAGAGGCAAAGAGAGGTGAATTAAGAAAGTGGAGGAAAAAGGGAGACAAAATGAAAGAAAGAAAAAGACAGATAAGGACTTATAAAGACAAGAAAATTGTGTGCGTGTGTGTGTGCATGAGAGAGGAGAGAGAAAGAGAGAAACTATGTGTGTGTTTGTGTGTGTATGTGAAAGAGAAAGTGAGTGTATGTGTGAATGTGTGTGGGGGAGAGGGAGAGGGAGAGCGTGTGTGTGTATGTGCATGTGTGTTTGTATGTGTGAGAGGAAAAGTGGGGGAGACACACTCATCACTCACAGAGCGACCGACAGCAGCAACAGTGTGTCCATCTCGGCTGTAGCAGGATATCTTGACCATGAACATGCCCAGCTGTTCATTCACTGGGGACTCTGGCATCTCCAAGTCCAGGGACACGCGATATGGCAGACCAGGAACCATCACCTGTGTGTGTGTGTGTGTGTATATGTGTGTGTGTGTATGTGCGTGAGAGTGTGTATGTGTGTGTGTGAGATAGTGTGTGTGGGGGAGAGAGGGAAGAGAAAGATTAGACACAATGCCTCTGTAGCTCAGTCTTGTGGCTTTTCTCTATTCTACATAAGGTAAATCAAGCCGTACCTAACCCAACACACAACCAAGCTCCAGGTACAGACCTTGGTTATCTCTCACTTTGACTATTGCAATGCCCTCCTAACAGGTCTTCCAGACTGTGCCGTGAGACCGCTACAGATGATCCAGAATGCAGCCGAACGTCTGGTTTTTAACCAGCCAAAAGCAGCACATCACACCTCTGTTCACTGAGCTCCATTGGCTACCCTTGGCTGCTCGCATCCAATTCAAACATTAATGTTGGCCTACAATGTGAATGATGGATTTGCTCCCATCTACCTGAATGTAAAAAGGCAGATGGGAGCAAAGCCCTGTGTTACCCCCCGGCCACTCAGTTCCTCCAAGAAAAGCTGTCTAGCACTGCCAACACCTCGCACAGGTCAATCCAGACGATTGTTAGATCTGTTGTTTCATGCAGGTGGAATGACCTTCCAAGTGCTGCCAGAATAACGGATAACATGTCCACCTTTGAGAAATTCTTGAAGACCCAGCTCTTCCAAGAGTATCTCTTGGCTTAAAACTTCTAGCTACCTGGAATGCACTTACAGTGCACCCCCCACTCTCTCTCTCTACTGCACTTTTATCACACTCCTGCACTTTCATCTCCTGCCAATTTCATGTTAGCAAGTTGCTCTCTTAGAAAGGTTTTTAATTGTGTTGTAGCTTAAATGTTAATCCTCTTTTTGTAAGTGGCTTTGGATAAAAGCATCTGCTAGTGCATAAATGCAAATGTAAATGAAAGGGGGGTGGGATGGCAGACAGAAGACAAAATTACGAACACTACAACAAGGGTGCAAAAATAGACAAAAAAAAAATCAGGATCAGGAGACAAAACATCAATTAAGATTAATCTCAGAGGGGATGAGGGAGTGAGGGAGAGACTGTATAAATGAAAGGAGAGAGATGGTGACACAGAAAGAAAAGATAGTGTGGCAAGAAAGCCTAAAACAGACTGATGAAAATCAGTTCAAGAGGCAGAGGAAGGCGAACAACCAGTCTGAAACACCAGAGAGGAGGCAAAACAAACACTGGCTGAGTCCCGATACCCTGAACCCTCAAAGCCTTGATGAACATGATATCCATGACTGGTTGATCTGTGCCAGTTTAGTCTTTGAGGGTTCAGGTCGTAGTGTTAGGGAGGACATTGGGATTCAGCTATTGTGAACAGTTCATTATCACTCTCGTGCAACAACATTATATTGTTACCACACAGAGCTGTGAGGCAACCTTTCCAAACACACTGTTTCAGCCATCTCACTAGGGTGGGGCTCTGTCCTCAATCTGCCAAATGGATCAGTCTCTGCTGGGTCTTATCAGACCCACCCATAAGCCATGGTGCTCACTCCACTCCACTCCACTGCACTGACTGCTATTCATCTCCACAAGCTGACACGCTGTGCCACACAGCAATCAAACTAGCATGGCACAAACACACCAGTCTAAAAACTGGCATGTCCAGTGTGTCAACTTTGCAAGGTAAATTCAAGCCCCAGGCGAAATAAACTAATGACAGGTTATCAGTTTGGTTAGTGCAGTTAGTTCCATAGAGCTATGGCACACAGCAACAAGAACTATGCATGAATCAACATGAGTTCACCATTAAACAAGCTTTCCTAGCCTGAAATGAATAAAAGGCCTCGTCTGCTGCAGAACCACTTTTCACCTGAGCTGTAGTCTATGTGATACACAGGTATGCGTTGTATAACCACTTAAAAGGTTCTTGGGTTTGCGTATATCCAGTAAAACACAGGCTGCAATGCTGACAACACTGTAACTGTACAAGAAAGTATAACCACTACAGGCACAGGCAGTATACCCACTACAGCAAACTAGACTGCAAACTAAACTAGCACTGGTTTTCACAACAAACAACTTTACAAGAAATAACTGTCAAATAGCACTGAGTCAGGGAGCTGTAACTTAGATGGCTGACTGTCTAAAGGAAAGGCTAAAAGACAAAGAAAACAGAAGAAAACCAAAAAACAAACAAAACCAGAAAGGCACTGGGCTACTGAACAGAACCCAAATGCTTAGCAGTGTCTCTGGACTGCTGCTAACTGTTTGTGTTTACCTGCTGTCTGTAGGTTTTTACACTGAGATCTAGGTGAGATGGGAGAGAGGAAGACAAGACAAGACAACCAACTGCTTTCAGATTGGTCTCAGAGAGATGAATCCTCAACCACATGAAAATGGACATTTACGTTCACATACTTTGTTCCTTCATGCAAGCACACATCATGTAATCACAACCTATCTGGGCTATGTGCTTGGTTAAGTCTCTTCTGTAGCTCACCTGTTCTCTGCCATTCTTCAGCAGGGAGATGTTGGCCATGGGGAAGGAGCAGAGGCCTGCCTCAGACGACTCACAGTCTGTGCTGAGGGAACACATGAGAACAGCATGGAAGAGAGTTACTAAAATAACCTGCAGAGAACCCTCAGAGAACAGAGCTTCATCAGAGCGCTATGTCAACACCAGCTGCAGGATCTGTACAGCATCTTTGAAATCCAAGTGCCCATGAAGACCCGGGATCGAATCTAACCCATCATTTCCCAAAACCAGTGATGGAGGGATGGAGGGAGATCAGGCATCATAATCATCATCAGCATTACTTTCATTACTTATTATTATTATTATTATTAATAATTCATTACTTTCATTATTATTTGCCTGAGGAAAGCAGGTTAGCCAAATTAGTGTCATCCTTCAAGCTTGTCCCTAAAACCCACTTTTATCAGAGAGACTTTCCTCTCTTTCTTTTCTGGTTTCTTTTCATCTGCCCCTCATTTCCTCTATAACAGAAGAGATTTTGTTTATATTATTTTTTTTCTTTGATACCAGTGTCATTTACATTTTATTATATTATTTTAATACACCTGATGGTTTTCTGTTTTCTTTTGAAAGCAGATGATTGTACGTTTACGTTTTATTTTGCTTTGTAGAGCACTGTGTGTTGGTGTTAGATTTGTGTTCTATAAATAAACATGATCATAATTAGCATCATCATCAGTATCCGCTCCAGCAGCTGCCATTTAGCCAGAGGTAGACCTTAGAAGCTATAGTGACCAGAGATACAACTCTGCTCTGTCTTACCCCACAAAATTAAATCTGCATTTATAGGAGACTTGAGAGAACATTTTCTGACAATAAGATTATATCATAGTTAAGATGTTCTAAACACCTAAAACTGTTCTGAAAATTTAAAGAACACAGGAGAAAAAATGTGTGGTGATATGTGAAGCAGACTTATAATTAGCTCTGAAATACGCTGTCCTGAGTGCATCTGGTACAACAAAAGATCGCTGTCTGTTTCATCACCTAGAAACTCACTGAAATCTGCAAAGCCCAGAAAAGCCATGTCAGCTCCAGTTCAAGCTATGGGGGGCCCAAGAAGAGCTGACAGTGTGTTTGGAACTTCTGCTCCAAGATCTCATGCTGTGTGTGAGTGTGTTTGTGTGTGTGCGTGTGTGTGATGCAGTGAGATGCAGCCTGAGAGCAATTCGAGACATGTAGGTTCCACATGGGCAACCAGTCTGCTCAAATAAAACTTTAGCTACACTTCATTCAACTATGTGCATATTTCTGTGCTCAGACTAATACATACCTAAGACAAGATGAGAAAGTGTGTGTGTGTGTGTGTGTGTACCTGTAATACAAATGTGAAGCTTAATATACATGTAAATGGACACCCAAACAGTGTGTGTGTTTGTGTGCGTGTGTCTCACCTGTAGTACAGATGCACAGGTGTGGAATAGCTGACCGAGGGCATGTAGGAGTAGTAGAAGCTGCCATAGAGAAAGATGGACACCCAGAGAAGCAGGAGCAGGACACACAGCACCGCCGCCACCTGCAGCAGCGTCCGCCTCGCTCTCAGCAGCGTCACTGCCGCAACGTCTTGCAGCCATAGCAACACAGGCCCCATCACGGCTCCCATGTTCTCCCGATTGCTGCGCTCCTGCTGAGAAATCTTACGGACGCCCTCGCTGTTTCGCCGTGCCTCCTGTTGGACAGCAATCACCAGAGGCTTCTTCTTTTCCGTCTGCATGTGCAACCGCCCCCCTCACCTGTCCAGGGGGCGGTCACACACACACCTGAGTCACTATGTGCTGTTCTGGAGGGTGCAGATGTCAGCGCGAGTCAGAAGAGACGACAGCCTGCAGTCCTTTCCTCATAATACTAACTAGTCTGTGAAAATAAGCAAGCGAGTGTTTCAAACTGGTCTGAGAAGATCCAACACAAGGAACAGACATGTCGCTAAAGAACACATCTGGGTATGTTAAATTAAGACGTCATCTAGGAGTCATCTAATTTAATTAGTAGAGCCGTGGCGGCATTGAACACATTCCTCTTTGTTTTAGTGGTTCGTCTAAAAGTCCTGCATTACACACGCAAGCACAAGCAATTACGTGTTCGCACTTCAGTGACACACCAAATACAACAGTGACAATTCAAAAATGTTGCTTTAGTGACGGTTTGGGGTCAAAACCGCTACTACAGCAGAGTGTCACGAGATGACACTTGACCAGAAGGCGAAAATTAGCATGTCACAGACACGGAGGAGGAGAGCCTGAATAATTTTTTTTGATTATATAGGACTTTTATAAGAATTCGGATATTCAGAATTCTGCAAAAAACCATGCAGTCTATGCAAACATCCGAATATCAAGCATGACCAACAAGCAAAATAAGTGCACACATCTCAGGAAACGTCACTGAAGTTTTATCTGAACTTTAACATTTCTCATTCACCAAGGAGTCGAGAAAAAAGGAGAATCTGTGAAAAAGTATAATCTTGGACAGCTAGGTAAGAAACTCGTAACGACAGATTTAGCAAGCTAAATAAGTTAATCAAGTTCATTACATTAAATTAACATTAGAAGATATAGTGTCTATGCTTTGTTAGCGTTAGCTGTTTAGCTAACGTTAACTGACAACTGATAGGATAACATGAAACTTAATAGGCAGCTGTATGACGATGACAAATGCATATTTCTCACCATTTCAGGTTTATCTCCCCATAAAATCTTGAAAACACATATTCACACCCACTGACATATAAACATACACCGAAGGTCCAGTAAAGTACTGTGTGTTCCACTTCTGTATCGGTTTCCAAAACGCTAACATTCACTACTACGGTAACCGACATGGGTCAAATAGACATCTCCACCCACGCCGGTGCGTTTGAGAACAACGCGTTTTATGATTGCCAAAGACAGCCTCATCATCGTACATTCAGTTGGATAGGGCTGAGCTATGTCTAGTTTCAGACATGAAATGTCTTTGGGGAGCATTATTTGCATTGTATATGAGCTGACAAATAAGCCAGGAATTTAGACAACAATTATTTGCCAACTGATTGAATTTCAAGGGTTTAATTTTAAAGTCATTGTTTAAGGCTTAAATGTGCAATTAAAATGTGTGATTTTATTGAAAGGACTACTGCTTTTTTGAAAGATGACACTACTTTAGAAGGATGAACAGACTTTCACCTAAATGTCAACAAGCTTCTTTATTCATCCTATTTATCAATAGCCCACTCTGACCTTGCTGCTGTCCTGCTCTTCCATTTCCCATCAGTCTGGTATCATCTGTCCAAATCAGCGTCTCTGGAGCCTGTGTGTGTGTGTGTGTGTGTGTACGGTGATGATGGAGACTGGGGGATATCGGAGGACTTGGAGTGTGAGGAGGCAGAATGAGGTGGTGGTGGGGAGGGGCGTGGGGGGTGGGGAGAGGTTACAATCTGAGGCAAATGATGTCGCGACTGAAGAGGGGGTATATAAGATCTCTGCCAAGGTGGGAGAGACCATTAGTGCAAAATGGTGGCATGGTGCTTGAAAGACAAAGAGGCTGAGACTGCAGCAGTTCCCATGGTAACAGGATAGGGGAAGGGGGAGGGTGAATTGATGGACATGACTAATGCACAGCCGAAACCACAGCCAATATATAGCATTCCCAGCTAAGGCTTTTAAGCGCATCAATACACACACAAGGCAACAGCCATTTTCACTTCAGTATCATTTGCCTGCTTCATCTTATTGATTTCCTCTCTTGGGGTCCACACCATCCTCCGACCCCCCTTTTTATCCCCAGTATGGTTCAGTCCAGCCCACTCAAAGAAATCAATTCCAATAGCACCACCTCCCTCCTCCTGGCATGTTCCACTGAATGCAGAGGGGAGCTGCGTGTACACCCAGAGACTGGTGCTCACTGTAGCAGAATTGCGGTGCACTGGACTGAACAGAACGAGAACGAGGGAGCATCCACATCGTCTATGAGGGTGGGGTCCGGCTGGTTTGAAATCACAAACACAGAGACAGACAGAAGGAGAGAGAGGCGCTGAGAGAAGAGAAGAGAAGAGGAGGGAGAGATAACGCCAGAAGAGGAATACAACAAGGGTAAGAGGAAAAAGAGGGGGATGAAGAAAGAAAGAGGAGGAAAAAATGAGGAGAGGGAGGCAGAGGGGAGGCCTGGGATTGCAGACGGGAGGGAATCACACCTCCCTTGGTCTGCCTGTCTCTGCCTCCCATTCTCTTTCTCTCTCTCTCTTTCTTCCTCACTCCATCATTCTTACGCTAAATTATTTTTGGTATCTATTGTTTTTTTCTGTCATGTATATTTGGCATTTTTGTGGATGATTGTGTGGACATATATCTATACATTTACACAGCTGTAGCTTTCAGACACACACACACACACACAGATACAGGAGCGCACACAACACAACATGCACACACACACACTCTCTCTCACACACACACGCACACATAGTCATACACACACAGGCGGAATGGTGTGAAGCTAGATACGATGCAGGTTGTAAATGCATGTGAATTTGGCCCAGTTTTCTTCCTAGGAATGGTGTGCTGTCGCGCTGTATCTCTGTGTGTATATGTGGATAATATGTATCAGATGCATCAGATGGAAATGCATATGCCTCTCCTCTGTGTCTGTAACATCAGGGAAACGCTGTCATGTTAGGGCTTTATTACATTGATATAAATGAAAAAAAAGATTTCTTTATACATTTGTTTTCCATGTCCCAACAAGCCTATAGGATCCTGAACAGGATTTATTTTGCATACAGGTTAGTTATTCTCGCCATGGACTTTTATGTGTGTCTAACATCTAAAAAGAGATTATCTAAGGAGTGTTTTGGGGGCTCTTGGCATCCCACCATGATGTTTGGTGTGATCATGCCAGATTGGGACCTCCAATCTTTAAGATCAGGTTTAGGATTTCTAGGGCAGGCAGAACAGGAGGCACCAATGACACCAGTGGAGAGAAGTCCCTAGAGAGAAAGAGAGAAACAGTCTCTGTGTGTGTGTGTGTGTGTGTGTGTGAGAGAGAGAGAGAGAGAGAGAGAGAGGGAGAGAGAGAAAGAGAGAGAGAGAAATAAAATGGGAGGTGCTGACTTTTCAAGACAAATCATAGTGTTCCCTTTGTAGATGACATGCTGTTACTGTACATATTTGTTGTTGGAAAATCTATAAAATCATTCCATAGGCCTCATTTAATCAGTTGATTTTGCATGGTTGTCATCTGTTGATCAAAATTTACAGTGTATACAAACACTTCTGCCATTATGATTTAGTTTACGAGTGTTAATGAATGCTTTTAGTTTTTAGTAAAACAACTTAATATGATACTAAGTATCATATATGTATGTGGCTTCATACACATATTTCATTTGTTTTTGTGTGTTTGTTTGTGTGTGTGTGTGTGTGTGTGTGTGTGTTGTGGAGACAGGATGAAAGGAGACACTCCAGTGAACAGCACCATGAGTGTAGGACAGGCCCGGAAGCTGGTGGAACAGCTGAAAATTGAAGCCAGTTTCTGCCGTATCAAGGTGAGAGAGACAGACACCTGTCTCACCTCTCTGCTCCTGTCTCACTCTCATCTCTCCCTTCTCCCATGGTTACCATGCCACACTGGGAGTGTTATGACCATCTGAGAAGGCTGACACCGTGTCCTGGTGTGGACAGTCTATTAGGAACATCCAGGCTTACAGCAGCAAGGCTGTGCCTCCCTCTTCATTACACCCAGGCTCTAATACAGCTGGCTGGAACAGTGTGATCATGTGCCTTTGTCATGACACATACAGTATAGAATAACATACAGTTCATAGTAACATGGTGATATAGTCTGTGAGTCCTGACAGTGCGAGTCAAGAAAGACTGACTGTCTTATTGTGTCCTGCTGGTAAAGCACTAACAGTGCTGCCTGGAGACCGTCACATGTTTAAGGCATTTTTATTTTATTTAAACTTATTTTATTTGAATGTAAAACATCCAAAAGTTACCTAAAATAACAACAGAATGTGAAGAAACATTTTGATATAGTCATAAATGCATAAATAGTCATAAATAATATCAACACCACATTTAAACAACAGCACTGTCTGTGTTTCTAGAGTCCATGTAATACCGGAGACATGAATTGTGCCAACACCTGAAACTTTAAGGGGACTGATTTGAATGTGTCATTATCCAGGTCCAGGGCATCATTACATAGAGCCCAATTAGCCTGGCAATTACTCTAATCTCTGCTTCAATAAAGGCCAAACACATACTGTTCATGAACTATGCCAGGCTAGTAAACACCCACTGGATAAATTGTAGCAAAAATGGACAGTATGTTTGCTGCTCATTTTGCATAAGCACCCTCTATACTGCAAATCCTGGTTTTGGCTTGTGTGATGTGTTCAGGGGTTCTTGGGATGGAGTAACAAACTCTTATAGCACCAAGTAGAAGGTACTGTGCAAAAGTCTTTACCTTAGTTGTCCCATGAAACATCTGTGTCAGATGACTATCCTCTACTGTTTAATATCAGTGTGTCAAGAAATAACATAAATTTTTTCACCAGTGCCTAAAGCTTTTACACAGCACTGCAACCATGTTCCTATGGCAACTATTTATGTTTGACACTATAATCCATAAAACTATTCCATTCCACTGACATTTGACCTTGGCAGGTTTCCAAGGCAGCGGCAGACCTGATGGCGTACTGTGATGCGCACGTGTGTGAGGACCCTCTGATCACCCCGGTGCCCACCTCGGAGAACCCCTTCAGGGAAAAGAAGTTCTTCTGTGCCCTCCTGTGAGATGGGGAGGTAGAGAGGAGAGCAGAGCGGAGAAGGGGGATACTATGCCTACTCTATATTGCAGATTTCTATACATGCATTTCACACACATATACACACACACACACACACGCTCTCATTCAAATAGCCACTGAACCAATGACGTGGTGAGACAAACTTACCATGAGCTGATTTTTTTGAGGTGCAAACTTAAACATTTAAAGATGTCTGTAACAAAGAACAAGGAACAAAAATACAATTAAAAACATAACTGTAAGTTATTGTGATCAATCAAAAGGTTCACAACAGTACACACAGAGGCACACACACACACAAACACACACACACACACAGAAACCACAGCAAGCACACTACATTTTTTTGGATAATCAAATGGAACTAGGTGGTGGGGTAGCCATGTAAACTGTAATTATGTGAAACTTTGAATACTAATACTGTGCTGGTCAATGTAATTTATTTTTTTTTTGGTTTGCCCGTGCATATATATGCTTTCTCAACTATTCATTGCATTTATTTTTGCCTTACGTTATTTTGGTTTGGTGTGAAAGAGTGTGTAGCTAGTCGTTGTTTAGTAGGGCATATGAGACCGTGAGGTTACTGGGGAGTAAAATCTCTAAAAGAACACTGCACCGAGCATCAGTTGTTTCTGAAGTGACGTTGTTTTGAGATCAGTAATTACTCCTGAAATTACCTGGGTAATGTACTCCTTTGGTGTCAGTCCTTGGAAGGCCTTGGAAGATAGTGTTGCACAAAAAGCTGTGTGTGGGAGTGTGTTAGACATCCGAAGGCACCTACGTCTCAGATATCAGCTGACTGTGGACCGGACCCGGCATATATTTGGCCCAAATCCGCTCCATAATTAACTGTCTGTCTGGGATGCGTGTATGCATGCAAACACTGCTCTTAACATTCCACTAAAATCGCAGAATCTATGGTCACGGTGGCCAAGATTGAACCGGATCTGCCACTGTGCTGGCCCATACACTCTTTCTGTATCGGCACAGGTGCCGGATAGTCGTACAACAGCAAAACAAGGAGATGGATAATCACATACTGTTTACACACCCGTGTATGGGGTGCACAGCTTCTCTGTCAAAATGTCAGGTGAACTTGATATTGAATAGTTTGTGGATAAGCCTTCATCTGTTTTATGCTGTGGGGTGGGCAGACGGTGGGGAGGCTGAAGTGGCTTTCTGAAGATGTATATTTAAATATCCAACTCTTTGAGCAACACCATCAGGTCTTTGCTTTTTCCCTCTACATGCGGCACTCAAAATGTAAGCCACATACATTTGCTTTGACCTTCTTCTGCCAAGGCGACATATTCCAGAACACTGCAACACTTCCTCCATCTTATCTCTTTCAGGGACATCTTGGTTCAAAGAAATTTCAAACTGTCATCTTTTTATGGACCCAAATTCAGATTTTGTCTGTACCAAACATGGGAAGTTTACTGTGCCCTAATAAAACACCTCACCACAAACACAGTGTGTGCATATGTATGTTATTTGTAAATTAAGCATGATAGACACACACACATTGCGTTAAAAAAGTGAGTGATTGAAATTTAAAGACAGTGAAATGAGAGTGAAATCAAACACGTTTTTCATCCACAGCGACAGAAACCTGCTGCACCAGGTCAGAGATTCAAACCCTCAATGTCATTAGGTACCGTAGCAGCACTACCACTATTCAAACGAACCTGAGGACAGCCTGGCCCTAGTTTGTGTAATATTTAATGCACTGCTATGGCTGTGCAAAGCAAGACATACTTGATGAAGCCACCATCTGAACTAAGACTGACCATTCACTAACATGTTATAAAACTATAGTTACCAGGTGCTCTCACAATATACAATGGGTCATGTGGTTTACGATTGAATACTAAGGGGAAGTATGTATACATACACACAAGACTATAACGCATTTTTGATATTTTCTGCAATTCTGAGATGTTGTGGGGTCAATTTTCAAGTTTCTGACTGTAATTCTGCAATGTCTGATGCATTTGAGGTAACATAGAAGTAACTTTAAAGTACAGAGTAACTTTCAATAATAGAGAACAGTCATAATCTTTACACTTTGTTGATTTTTAAAAAAAATTTTTTTTTTTCTTAAACATGTATCAATTTAAAAAAAATGCACAAACCTTTGACAAATATTACATGCTCAGATCGTAGATGCTTAACAATTGTGAGGGGCAAATGAGAGATCAGGTGTCAGCAGAGAACATTCGGTGGATCATGTTTACGTTCACAGTTTGGCCACTAGTGACAGGCAGCGGTTTTAACGTCCTGTATGCTTCAACATAACTAGCAGGCAGTAGCTTTAACGTCCTGTATGCTTCAACATAACCAGCAGGCAGTAGTTTTAACATCCTGTATGCTTTAACATAACTAGCAGCAAGACAACTTTCTACTACAGTGACACTGCTGTGCTCAGATTTGCTTCATGTTGTATTTGGATAGAAAACAGAACCAATGGTTGGCCAATAATGTTTGGATCAAGTAACACAACGTTGTTCTACACTCAATGAGACCCTCACTTTTATTTCCTGCTTCACATATTTAAAAACATGTTCAAACATCCTTCAAAATCTCTAAAAAATTCTGATTTGATCAAAAGTAGCTAGCTCTCATGATAAGCTAACAGTATGTGTTTGTGATGCATATTCATCCATAAGATTAAATAACAGTCTAATAAGGCATACTTTAACCGAGCAGACACAGACAATCAGTAGCCCACAGACAATGCTCAAGTGAACGTGCCCAACTTGTGTTAAAGACTCTTGGTAGCTGGAACTCCAAATGAATCAGGAAAAAATAAAAATACGCTGAGCTCCTCTCCATGACACAGCATCAGTTATAGTTATAAGACAATGCTCAGCATACAATCTTGAGCTTAACTTGACGTTACGGTAGACTGGCATTGCAGGTGCCCAGCTACAGTAAACTAACTGGGAGCTTACCCTCTATGGGGCTGTGCATCAATGCTATTACAACCAAACCAGCATCACTCACTCACAAGCTGTCAGCACAGGAGGCCTGTGTATTTCAGAGGTAAAACATATGTGAATTATATTCATAGATGAATTAAAAAAAAAAAGAAGAAAAAAAGAAAAACAGTTTGAGTTGGTCGTCTACAGGAAGGAGTCACACCATTCCCGAAGGCAGCTGTAGCAGTCCCCTTGCTGTTTGGAATTGGCCCCACATGCTTCTTTCAACCACTCACGAAAGTTTTCCTCATCCTTCTTCAATACCAGGAACTGCCCCAGTACTACATATGCCTGCAGAGAGGAGGAGAGAGGAATGAGTGCAAATATAATATAAAAGACAAACAAACAAACAAAACAGCTGCACTGCTGCTACTGTTGCTTCCCCTTTCTGCACTGGACTTCAAACACCTCCATCATTCCTGCATTTCCAAGGTACGATATAGTAGGAAGTGGAATTTGTTTCACTCTTTGGCAGAAACGCAGCACAGCTGCTCTGAGCTTCCTATAATGTAAACTAGAGATGAGCGATACTGCTGAAATGACAGTAAACCACAATATATGTCAAATAATGTTAGATTGCACACATGTGGCATACACCTGCACTGGTGTAGTTCTTTGCTGACTGACCTCTACATATAGATAGATATATAGACAGACAGACAGACAGACAGACAGAGACAGACTACTTTATTATCTCATAGGAAGTTGGGCAGTGTACTTCAGCAATATGAGAACAGACTACTTTATTATCTCATAGGAAGTTGGGGCAGTGTACTTCAGGCAAATATGTATGAGCTGAATGAACTTGGCTCACCTTATCAAAACCTTTGTCCTCCAGGCGCTTCCCAAGAGTCTCACCGATGCCAGCCAGGGTAAATACTGTCTTCTCACCCATGGGCTCGGCCACAAAATCTTTATGCTTTTGAGATGTTGACGACATCTTGGTTGGTTCAGGCGAGTTCTATCAAGAGTCTGTGTAAAACAAACACAAATGAACAGCCTAGAGTCAACCGATTTGCGGTAAAATATGAGCCATGTGACAAAATGAAACTGAAAGTTTTATGGGCTAGTAAAAGATAACTATCCCCAGTGGTAGGTTTCGTTTTGAGTTTCTGAACGTATCCTCGTACAATCCTACAATACTGGGCCATTGTTAGTTTTAATACTAACTTGCCATTTATACGTTTAAATAAGACCTCTTACATGTTTGTGTTAAATGAGTAGGGATCTGCCAAACCGGTAGCAAACTTCAAAATAGTGTTAACTCGCCAAATGGAAAATGCAGCGCTGCAAATGTGCGTTCCACTCGGTGGTAACGTTAACGTTAGCTAGTAGTAATTTTGAGATGGGACATGCGAGGTGAGCTAACTAGGATAACCACTAACATTACCATCAAGTTCTAAGCTAGCGGAGCGAAAACGATTGAAACTGCGCGCCAAATCGCTGGGACACACTGAACTGACTGTTCAGTCACAAGGTGATGTCACATTGTGAGAATTATTAGTTATTATAGTGACATGAAATTTCAGACAAAAAACTCTATATTGGACTATCTGAAAAGACCACATAAAGATTCAGGGGTCGAACAACGTTTTGTTAGCCACAGAGTTGGCTAACGAAGAGAACAGCTGCAGCTAGGGAGTTTGAGATACATACCCAGCTAACTCTAACTTAGCCTGCTAACGTTGCGCTACCAGAGGTGGCAGCTGCAGCTAACTAGCTCCAAATAATTTCATTCAAATTACTCCCATACATTAATTTTTACTATACAGTCAAACGGTAATCAAAATAGCATAAAACGGATCTACATAAACACTAACTTTACTGGGGCTGAGATTTAAAAAGAAAAAAGAGCTTTCTACCTTGCAGATACAGCGTAAAGTCAGCAGTCTCTCCACTTACAGCTTTTACAAAGCAAAGGCGCTCACAAATTCCAACATAACTTCCCCGTCCGCTAGTGACTTCACTTCCGTCTGACTACTTCGGTGGGCAAGAACTGCCCCCTGGTGAAACAGTGCAGAGATACAACCTTACCGTAACTTCTTTTTTTCTTACTAGTTCATTTTCCCCGAACTTTTAACAACTATTTAGTCTGTAATTTAATAAGATAAGACCTAAAATCATATTCACCCAGAATCACACATTCTTCTTCATGTGGGGTAACTGGCAAAGGATGAGAAGGCCTATGGGCTATTGAGAAAGAGATAGAGAGCAAGCCTTTTTGGGTCTGCATGGCGTTCCATAGCCTTCATATCTCTAATGTGCTTGGCAGTGTAACCTGTTGATGGTTTCTTGCCCCCACCTCTGGCAGAACAGGCCAGCTAGACTGGAATGAACAGTGCTAGCCTGTGTTTATGCTATGGTGCAAGTGGTAGATAAGGAGAGCCTAGTGAGAGGTGAGTGGACTGGAGAGTGGCACTAATAGGGCAGCCTTAAGATAATGAGGACTTGTCTGCTGTCTCTTAACGTGGTACAGTGTCAGCAGTGTGCTCGCTGCTGCCCTCCTGTGGCCAACTGTTAGGTGTTTCTGCGTGGGATGCTGATCGAGCTGCCAGCGGGACATGAGTTAACAAAGACAAGAGCTTGATATGTCACAATTTGGGGAACCTTATATATAAAATATTTTCTATGGGATCTTAGTGTGTGGATTTTTCCTCTACCTCTCGGTAAGAGTGGAGTGGCCATATGAAAAGAAGAGTCTGTTCAGGAGTGGCTTAAGGAAATGTTTCTACACACCAGTACAAGTAGAAAAAGCAAGTTTGAATGTAGCAGTCAGGACTGAGTTTTATTCAGATACTTTGTATTTTAAAATTGACTCCAACTTCACAACCTCTTTTGTGTCTGACAAACTGTGTTTAAGATGGTTTGATTCACCTGACATCTACGTTTTTTTAAAAAAAGGGATAACTTTTAAAATAAAATACACACCTGAAATACAGATATATGTTACACAGATACACTTGAGTCATAAAAAAACATGCCTTCTTTACAAATTTTCAATGCATTTTAACAATAGGATAGAATGTGTCTGCAAACCAAAGCAACAGTGGTTGTTGAACAGATGAATGACAAATACAGCAACTTTTGTAAAATAGATCTGCTAAGAAAGATTACAAACTGTTCAAAAGCAACATAATGTATTGGTGAAAATCACTGTGGATTCTCCACCGTTATATTATATTTGTTATGCTTAAAGGAAAACTAACATGGCCTGACAAGCCATCCTATAACATCAAAATGTGTAGCCTGGGCATGACTGATAGGCTCGGCTCAATCCTAGGGGCGCAATCAGCAGCTGTCTTTCAAACTGGATAGTGCTATGACCAATCACAACAACGTAGGCAAAACAGCAACTAGCCTACATCCTTCGTCCGTCATTTATCTGCCCAAATCTAGCATTGACATGAACCCTCTTAAGAACAAATTTAAAACAATTCTTACAAAGATATTGGTGAAAGAGTCCCAATGACCTTGAAACAACAGAGCTGAAAATTGCCGGAGTTTTCTTTGATTAATTATTTTGGTTTTGTAACTCTAAATAACTTAAATGAAAATAAGCTCTGCTTGTTATGACCCATACCTAATGCCTTCACATATTTCCTTATAGATTGCAAACAATCCACATTAAGGTCTACATTATCCCAAATAAATATTATAGGAAAGAGAGACAGTGGCGTAACTACTAATGAGCAGGGTCTGCGGTTGCTTACGGGCCCGTGGCGATCCAGGCGCGGCAAAAAGCATTGCCCACGAGGTCTCTCTTACAGTAGAGAGAGCACCAATAGAAGATGGATGGATAGACCAAGATACTACCCTTGTCCCAGAAAGGAATCAACTATTTACATTTTACCCTTCCTGATTACTGACACACACACAGCACAGAGTGAATTGTAGTGAACTCGGATCAATGGGCAGCCAAAGGGCACCCATGGAGCAGGTACAGAACAAAGCACCCACGGTTAGGTGCCTTGGGGGTCTAGTGCGGCACGGCTGCTCCAACGTTGTATGTAGAACTTGCTTCTTCTTTTGGCCGGAGTCCGAATTTGCTCAAGCAGTTCCTTAAACCTCTGAGCATTTTTATGATCTTCCATCTCTGTTACTTTCTCAATGAAGAAATGAAGGTGAGGAAGAATGGTCATACAATCCTTCTTTGAGCCAGTCTTTGTCAGTCTAGCCATGCAGCGGTAGGCTTTTCCCAACAAATTAGACATTTTAACTTTCGATTTATTCAGCTCCCTCTCAACTACTTTCCTGACGTCCACTTGGTCTCCATACTGTTTCTTCAAATCAACAGCATGCTTCACAAGTCTCCTCTTTTCAGGTATGAAGACCTTCTTCTGTTTGACATGAGCAGAGGCTGGGCACTTCCCAGAACACACCGTGCACCTGTTATTGTTCATAACAATGCAAGCAGATGCATCCTTGACCCATCCACACTCTGGATAATGGCAGTTTTCCTGGCATATGGTGCAGGTCATCGCTCCACTGTTCAACTGCCACAAAGATGACTTCATTGAAACCTTCACTTTGCTTGGTTCTTCAACTTCATAGAGGAAGTTTACGTTGTTATCCAATTTTCTTTTATTCTTTTCCAAGGCCTCATGTGTCTGCTCAAGCTTGTTCTGGATCATTCTCTCCATGATAATGGCATCTTTTAGGTTAGTGACACAGGCCTCTAGCCTTTTACGCTCTCTTACACTAATAACTGATACATCTGTAAATTCCTGTTGTCCATTTTCCAGAAAGCCTAAAAACTTCTTCATACTTTCCCTTCCCAGGTTCCATGCTGCGCGATATATGTCTTCTTGATCCTCTTTGTAGCCCTCTGCTTGTCTGTTGTTGAACATAAAATGGAGTGGCTTCCCTTCATGATCTCTGGCACAAGGCACTTTGTCTTCATTGAGGGAATGTATTGTTTTTGTAGGAGGTCCATCAGAGTGTGTGATGAACACTGCTATCTTCTTAGCTATATCTTCACCAAACCTTGAAAGAATGGGCTCAAAGATACAGCAATGAAATTGAGCGAGGCGATTCTGCGTAGACTTTACCACAAGACCCACTGCATCAATGTCATGAATTCCCTCCTTACATCTGAACAAGAGGCGCAAGTTATCAGCAGTCCTCTTGTCCTGTTGGACCCAATTAGCACCTCCATAGCCTGGTGTGTCGATAATTCTCAGACATAAAGAACTTTTTTCCACCAAAACTTCATAAATTGTAATGTCAGTCGTGTGAGATTCCATTTCTCTTTCTGTGATGTGAAACCAGACTTGATCCTTGTATTCTACTCCCAACATGTAGTTGACAATGGTGTTGATGAGAGTAGTCTTCCCTGCACCAGTTTCTCCTACAATAAGGATGGTTTTCGTAGTTATGGCCTCGTCTACTTCTCCGAATGTCCATTTTTGAAGTGCTGAATTTTCATTAATGTTACCCTTCTTTGTTGGAAGCACATAACATGATGGGATGCCTGTTTTTATTCGCCGACATTTCTCGATTAGTTTTCTCATTGGATGGTGTACTCTAAAAAGAATATGTAAGGCAAGAAAGGAAACATTTTGTAATTAAGTTACAATAATGTTCATCTAATTTCATAATTTTACACAGTCTATTCTATAAGAATACCTGTCATGCAAAATCACTTTTGATTTTTTACATTGTGCATGACACAAGACACCATTATCTGATCAATGGAGAGCGAAATCACTTCTTAGTAGTCAGCAGATGTTCTCGCTGGAATTTGTGAAGTGCCAGTATAGATAAATCAGAAGAGAAAAACATCACTCACTCATCTTCAGGTTTCCTGTTGTCACTGTGTTCATGTGCTAGAGGTTTCCCTGTAAAAGATTTTTAGGTCTTTGATTATAAAGGCTTTCTATGAGCAGGGGGAAGTTATGGGAAGTAAAAAACTGGCCATAGTGACCAATAGTGATTTAATAGCATAAAAACTGCCCTTGACAACGTTCTTGTTTTCAAGCAAGGCTTACGTCACACAGACTCAGCTGGAACAGTCCAATTCACTACTCTGCTCTTTAAATTTATGTTTATTGGTTTAGGGAACAAAAACAATGTTCAATACAAAACACCATGAAAAACAAAACTACTTGGCTAAGATCTAATATGCAAAGATGGCACTCGTTGATACAAATAGGCTATTTTTTCACAACATACAGAGGCAAGTAATAGCCATAAACAATCTAATCCCCCACACAATAAATCCCCTACACACAAACAATAAATAAATAGTATGTACCGAAGGCTAGTTGTGTTTATCACTTGGATACTGTGATCAATATATTACCTGTACGTATAGTGCAGAGGACAGGCTTACTCTGGTCTCCATTGGTCAGTGTGGTGCAGATACTTAAAGTGTATTCTGTGTCTGTTTGTAGATCAGAGAAATTGTATGTGACAGATTTTGTATAGATGGTCTCCAAACATTCCCCATCTTTGCAGATACTCAGTGAATAGGAGACCAGATCCAGTCCTGTTGGCTTCCTCCATGTCACTGACACAGATGTCTCATCAGCTTCAGTAGTTAGGTTATCTGGCGCAGGGATTTCTAAAATTAAAAGAAATGGCTTAGTAACGGGAGTATCCAATATCTGGTGCTCTTGGATGCAGGGGGTCATTCCATAATACAAAGAAATTAATCCAGTGACTCTGACTGGTTTTAATATACAAAACACTGGTCCATTCAATTATGGATTCTGTTTCAGAAGATCAGATTGAAATTGGTCAAATTATTAACATTACATAGTGAACATAAATGAACCAAATCCCCCCCAAAAAATCTTGCAGTGAATTATGTGTGTAGGCAAAATCTAATCATTTGAAATACACATTAACCTTTCACAGGCCTCCCCAGACAAATGTAGGCAACATTTTATACTTGTCAGGTGAAATGGAAAATAGTCATAAAAAGCCCAAAGTCTGTCTTAGCATTACATAGACTGTGCCATCAGTGATTAATGATGAAGAAGTGTGATTTCAAGTGGCAAACCTGTGCAGACTGTGATGCTGGCAGCTTGGCTCTTTATTTCGTGTTGGAGCTGAGTGGAGACAGAGACTGTATACTCAGTGTGGGGCTTTAGTCCTGTGATGACTGCACTGCAGGACTCTGAGGAGATGATCTCTGGCTCAGTCCCTTCACTCTGATAGGAGATCAGGAAGCTGTGTTGAAGATGCTTCATTTCATGTGGGAGACGCCAGCTGATATTACATGATGTTGCTGTCACTGACTCTGCAGTCAGTTTCTCTGGGACCAAATCATCTGCAACCATAGAAATGGTCATTTGGCACATTAAGAGCATGTGTAATAAGCCAATCTGGAGCAATGGCAATGCTAGGACACAAAGTTATAACTGTACAAAGTTATATACCTACAGAGGTACCTACAAAGTTATATCTACATAAAAATAGTTCACTCTTTGATACTTCAGTCTAAGAAATAGGTTTAGTCAGTCATAATAAAAAACTAGAGCTGCTTGAAACCAAACAAAAGTTAAATCCAATTTACATGTTATAAAATGATTTCCTTTAAATAGCCTTCAAATCTGAGTAACAGGTGAATTCTCCTCATGAGGCACGAGCCAATGCTATGTTACAAAAGTTTTATAGCTTTAGCCCACACAAATAAAATGTTTCTTCTCACCTGCCAAGCGAGCTAATGTGCTTTTCTTTGGGACTTGAACAAGCTTATTGATTTCCTCTAGTTTCTTGACTTTCTCACTTTGTCCTGTTTCCTTCATTTTGTCAATGAGGAAGTCCAGATGAACGCGAGTGGACTCGGAGCCTTTATTTAAAGCAATGTTTTCCAGTTTGAGAACACACTGATATGCCTGTTCCAACAAATTACTCTTCTTATCTTTTGACTCGCTGAGTTCATTTTCAGTGCTTTTCTTACACTCCTCTAGATTGCGGCATTGTTGCTTCAGTGTCTCACTGGTCCTTGTAACTTTTTGTGTTTTGGGCTCATAGATCGACTTCTGCTTGACATGGGCAGAGACAGGGCATCTGTTAGTACACACAGTACATCTGCCATTTTTCATGACCTCGCATTTGGAGAGGTCTTTAACCAGCCAGCAGCCAGGATAGTGGCAATTCTCTTCACAGATGGTGCAGCATGTTGCTTCTTTGGATAACTCCCACCAGGATGATTTGATTGGGATCTTGACCTTGTAGGGTTCATCGACTTCATAGCTGAAGTCTTCATTATGTCCTGGTTTCTTTTTGTGTTCCTCTAAGGCTCTTTGAGTTTGCTCGAGTTTAGTTTGCTTAAGTTCTTCCATCTTGATGCTGTCTTGTATGTTGTAGATGCAGGCCTCAAGCCTTATGCGTTCTCTCAGTACATCCACTGTCATCTTCAGTTCTTTAGTGCCAACGCGCTCCATAAAACTGGCAAAGCTTTCCATGCTGTCTTGTCCCAAGTCCCATGCCCCTCTAAAGTTTTCGTTACGGTTTTCAGTTTGTCGGTTGTTGAACATAAAATGGATTGGTATCCCATTGTCATCTCCGGCACAAGACACTTCAGATTCATCAAGGGCAGTGATTACATTTGAGGCAGACAGACCATCTGAGTGTGTGATGAACACCACAATGTTTTCCTCAATGTCTTTACCAAACAGGGAGAGAATGGCATCAAATATGTAACGCTGAAAATAAGTAAGCCGATTCTGTGTCGACTTCAGAACAAGACCTACTGCATCAATTTCACTAATGCCATCTTCAGATCTGAACAGCATGTGTAAGTTTTCTGCAATCTGCTCGTCAAGTGCTATTGAAGTAGTATCTCCGTAACCTGGGGTGTCAATAATTCTTAGATATGAAGAAGATGTTTCAATAAACATCTCATAAACAGTGATAACAGTTGTGTGAGATTCTGTCAGCAACTTCTTCTCTTCTTCAGTAATCTGAAACCAAATTTGGTCCTCCCATTTCACCCCTAACATGTGGTTGACCATGGTGTTGATTAGAGTAGTTTTCCCAGCTCCAGTTTCTCCGACCATAAGGACAGTTTTAATCTTTTTACCCCTGTGTTTTGCTCCAAAAGTCCATCTTCTGACTGCTGAATTTCCATCAATGTCTTTCTTTACTGTTGGGAGTAAATAACATTCTGGGATGCCGGCCTTTATTTGCTGACATTTCACAATTAGATTTTCAACTGTTAATGGTTCACTGGGATAGCTATGAGAGAGAAAAGAATGGGATTAGGCTTTTGTGACCAGGACATGTGGGGGACTGCAAATGGCTGTTTTTAGGGGCACTACTGAAATATGGAAATATGTCTTACTTTTCACTGTTGACTGCAGAACTGGTTGGTCCATTTCCTACAGAATAGTTTTGCATTAATGATTTTATTATACTTACGCACACACAATTCTGTTATAACTCAGTATGTACTATGTATCATTCAATGTACTCAAATAACACTGCACACAAATCCATCCATCTAACACAGCGTGAAAGTGTGTTGCAAGCACCATCACAAGTGCAATGGTTGTGACACACTGGCAGAGTTTCCTTTCAACTCATGCACATGTTGTATTCACATTTATAAAAATTTGGCTCAAGAATATGCACATATGTACAGTATGTATTTATGGATGTTATGGATGGATGAAAATGGGCATTAATTGGAAACTGTCGGATCAAAACGTAATGTGGACATCCGTAATGTGGAAATACATGCAAATATGGGCGGTGGTAAAGCTGTTTTAAGGTCCTTGGTTAGCATGCTAGCAGCCTGGAAATTGTGGGTTTGAGCTGATATGATATGTATTCACATTAAGAAATTGGTATGTTCCTAGATTCTTTGGATCCAGTTAGGGAAATTTTGCATTTAACCCATCTGTGAATTAGTGACACATACACAGTAAGCTGAAATACACTGAGTAGCCAGCGCCCGGGCAGCAGTGAGAGGGTTAGGTGCCTTCCTCAAGAGCACCTCAGCCATGGATGTGGACGGAACAATGACGATCAACCACTTCCCCTGCTCACGTTTGTCCTCCTGGGGTCCGTTTCCCAAAAACATAGTTGCTAGCCAATTAGCAACTAAGTTGGTTGGCAATGAGCAATTGCATTACAACCAACAAAACTACTTTCTTGGTTAGCAACTATGCCTTTGGGAAACAGATGGGAATATGAGCCAACCTCCCTTTGGTCACATGCCAGGGGCCTAACCAGTAGGCCATAGCTGATTAGGAGGCGTTTCCAAATGAGGACTGTTACGACCCCCTGTGCCTCCTTAAGCCTGGCATAGCCAGTGTACCAATCTTTCAAGCCTGGAATACCTGATTGGTTAATGACCTACACCTGGGTTGAGGGTTGGACTATATAATGGGTTGTTATCTCTGTCTCTGGAGGTCACGTTTCTGTTGGGCACATTTTGTCAGTGTTGTTGGCACTTTGGTTGACTTTCTCCCTCCCAGGCACCTTTTCTCTTTCTTAACCTCTTCCTCACATCTTACATCACTGACGCTTGCATTCCATCCACGCACTCACCCACATTTTTTTTCTCTCCCCTAGACATCTTCGTTTTGACTGCAGTATCCTAATTATTCTTGATTACTTTTTAAATAAATATATTTCGGTTAAACACATCACGTTGTCTGTCTCCCACTTTGTGTTTCGGTTCTGAGCTGGCCGTAACAGGACTTACTTGAATAGATAAAATGTGCATTAACAAGTTGGATGGAGACCTGGCTGTTGGTAAAGCAACAATATATTTGTTTTACTCATTTTATCTCTGGTGTGTTGATTAGGTGGCATATAGGTGAAGGAAGGTGCCTACTTGATAACCACATAGAAATGTTCAGGACGGTTGTTTTGGTGGTGGTGGTGTATCTTTTTTCTTCCTTGTTTGTGTTGTGTTCTGCCTCTTTTTTAGCTAGGCTTGGTTGTTGGTTGGTGTCTGTGGACAGCACACGTTGTACCATGAAGGAATGCCTTCACAGATCACGTGTACAACATTTGGCACATTTTCAGCTTCCCCAAGTGTAGTGTCTTAGTTCTAGATTGGCTGTGTCTCTACTTAACCTTTGCTGATGGCAAAATGGATTTAACCTGCTTTGTGTCGTTGCCATATGTTTAACATTCTTTTTCTCCACTTCATACAACCACAGGGCTAAAAACATCAAATATCAAATCGATCAGATGAAGATATAAAACCTATAGACTGTTTCAAGAGAGTTTGATCTGCTTTCATTTTGACATATGTTCCATATATTATTAGGCTATGATTATTTAAAACACTACCATGTCTCTGCTTGACTAAGTAGAAGTAATTGAACTTTCCCACTAAATGTTTTGATTGATCTTGTGTTTACCAGTGTTTATGGTGGAGAGGACAGGCATGCTCTGATTTCCATTGGGCAGGACAGTGCAGACACTTATAGTGTATTCTGTGAGTATCTGCAGGTCAGAAAATCTGTATTCCAGAGAATCCGTGGAGACCATTTGTAAACATTCTCCATCTTTGTAGAGTGTCAAAAGGTACGAGGCTTGATCCACTCCTGTTGGTTCTCCCCATGACACAGACACTGATGTAGCATCAGTTTCAACAGCTAGGTTCTCTAGTTCAGGGATTTCTGCAAGAGCAGTAGGCTATATGTCAGGTTTACTTCTGTGGTTTAACTATCAGTAGGTTGCATCTGATAAAAAAAAGCAAGCATAATATACGAAATGAAACTGTAAGGTTAATGTTGAAGATTGACTACTAATTTGGCCAATTGCTGTGCTTGTAGTCTGTTTAAGATAATAACAAAAATAAATAATAACACAAATAAATATGGAATTAAATGGCACCAATGTAGGCATATATGCGTAATTTAAAATTAACAGTTTTAGAATAAGACAAAGCTCAAGAATAAAATAACTAGATTATATCATTAGACCACAAGATGGTAGACTGTGACAACCAACATTCCTACATTGTGATCATGTCTGACGTAGATAAAGTGATAAAAGTCCCTATACAAAATAAATGTCTAAAAAAAACAATTCTCCAAACAGGTTAAAGAAACCTGAAAGGTTAGTGGCACTCTGGAACATGTGGTTACTTGTGTAATATTCTGTTTCCACATATCAACTTTCCCCTCACCTGCATGGGAAAGTTAATTACACATCTCTATGACAGACATTTAAAACCTCAAGTGCTCTGAAGGTGAAACAAAACTAAAAGGAGGCTGCTATGCCTACACCTTCACCAACCTCTCTAGGATAACAGTACTATCAGTGACTATATCATCAAGAACCTGATCTTATCTTAGTTTCGACATGTCTTTTCCCTCCTGACGCCTTACCTGAACAAATGATAACCACCCTTCACATAGCCAGTAGACCATAGCTGATGCGTATTTGGAGGTGTTTCAAAGTGAACAGTGCCCTCATGAAATCGCAGAATAATTACTCTATTTTATTTCAAAATATGCCTTTTTGTGGAAGAAATGTATAATATTTGTGTTAAATAAAAAGATATCTAGTTGTTTTAACCTTTATTGTCCTTGAAATAGGGATCAGGAACTCCCCTGTCACTCCCAGCACAAAAATGGTTTGACCTTTGATAAAAAATGCGACGTGACTTGATTAGCGCTTCAGTATGCCAACATGTTTCAGTATAAGTCAGGGGCACAAGAAAAGAAAAGAGAAAAAGAGGGCGGGGGTGTGGGGTGGCATACAGAGTATTTAGTCCTACACCTCCACCCACCTCTCTAGATAACAGTATTTTCTAACTCATCAAGAAGGACCTGAGGCCATCTTAGTTATAATCTGTTCGACTCCTTACCTGAACAAAACGTATCTGTCACACATTGGCTTTTGTTGCCATGGTCACCAAGTGTTGCTACGGTGATAGAATACATCTCTCCTGGAGACAGGTCCTGGATTTTTAAGTTGAGCCCTCTGACAGCAAGAGAGCACTGTGTTGTTTGACTTGACCAGGTGACCCAGAACCTCTGATCCTCCCCCCTCAGGCCTTCAGGAGATCCCCATTTTAGGCACACAGAACCTGGCTTGACTGAGGTGAACTCCACTGGTCCAGGGGGAGGAGGTGCTGTGAATGAAGCAATGTTTAATTATGCACTTCTCAAGGTGAGAGTCCCCTGCAGACAGGGTGTGTGACTCTTACCAGAGGAATGTTGGGGCTGTGACATTCCTAAACAGAAATATGTAACAATAGGCCAGTATAACATAACTGTAATATAACATTTAGTTTGGCCCTTTTCTCCATGCTAGCTGAGTAGATTCAGACACTAGATTAGGCTACTGTCTTTTTACTTTGTATCATAACTGTGATGTAAAATACTTATGCCTTTGAAACTAAACTGATTAGATGTTAGTAATGATGCAGAACATCTGTAAAAACATTGTTAATATACACTCTATTTGACCTTACTTGTTTGGTTTACATCAGGGGAAATTGTTGTTTGGTCTTCAGATGACTGTACATCTGCTGAACAGAGGGCACCGTCACTAAGAAAACAAGATTTTATATACAATAATTAGAAGAGAAAAATACTCTCATTTGTGATGATTAAACTGTTCATATTTGATATGCTGTCAATAAATATTATACAAACTGTTTATATTATATAAAAAAAGGTTCTAGATACCCAGGACTGTTTTGAGGGTTGTCTGCTGACTCCATTGTTTCTTCACACCCACATCAATACTCTGGTCGGTTATTCGGATCTGCAGAAGTAGAGACTATAGAAAAACAAACCAGAGAAACACTGCAGTTTTTGTTTATATTTTGTTTTTGTTTGGTGTTATCAGTATGCATGTATAAACATTTCCATTGAGAACTGCATTATATTGTGTTTGTTTTGTTGGTTTTGTTGATGCATTAAGCACAAAATAGAGAGAGACCTTCTTTCTCAATCTACTGCTCTCTAAGGTTTGACACTTGAATTGAACAAGTGTGTGATGTTAAGTAGAATTAGTTTTATTAGGCATTTAAAGAAATCAGTATTCACCACAGTTACAAACAACAAACAAAAACTAACTGAACTGAAGAATTATATGAAATTATATACAATGAACAGTTATATGAAAACTATCCTATCCTTGCTTCTTTACACTGACTTTCTATTAAAAGGCAGTTGGATTGGCCCCGTGAGCCGCAGAACTGCCCAAGGTTTCTTTCTATACCAACTACCACAAGGGAGTTTCTCTTTGCCTCCAGATAGTATGTTTTGTTTTACCAATGCAACACTATTTAAAACTTACAGATATATTATATCTACATGTACAACAATTAGCATCTAAACAGTACAGACAATAGGAAGTGTCTTAAAATGCATCTCATTACAGCTGTACCAAAGAATACACCAAAATAGTCTGTACCTTTATCGGAGGAGAGGATGAAGTGGCCTAAAGTTTCAATCTTCACCACACCATCTGAATCATGTTTATACTACTCTGATGCTCCTCCCCTTTTTGTAACTGCTCATCAAGTTCATTCTAACAAATGGTTCGTTTAAAGGAAACCAGGACACCTGGTAAAGCAGGTCTAAATAAAAGAACAGGTACTAGACTTTCAGTTTCAATTCCTGAGGTGTCTGACTTTTTCTTAAGACATCAGTCAATAGAGACGGAAATGATCGTATTGTAGACTGTGTATTGTATTGAAGACTAGACAAAGAAGTTGAAAAACTGCTCAGCACCTCTGGGAATTCCTTTAATTCCATTCCAGGTGACTACATCAAGGAGCTGACTAAGAGAACACCAAGAGAGTGCAAAGCTAAAGATGGCTACTTTCAATAATCGGAAATATATAACATATTCTGGTTTGTTTATCATTTTCTGTTTTTTTTTTAATAATTCCATGTGTTCTGTCATAGTTTGGATGTCTTAGATGTCACAAAAACAACTGTATTACATCAAATATTTAAAAGAACCACTGCCCTACAACACAGTCAACCAAAACACAGATTCTAAATATGTTTGTCTGATGCTCCGTCCCTCCCATTTGACAGGTGAGTACTTAGTTAAAATCTAACCTGAAACTGGGGCATTTCTTTGAAATGAATATCTCTCCGCCTACCAGCCCACAGAGGTGTTTTTTGCTCACCTTGATGTCTTTATGTAGCCAATAAGGATTGGGTCTGGCAACAAGTGATTGTAGGAACATTGTAGGTATGTAACCAACATGAGAATTGAAGTTACTTTTGTTGAACCATTAAACTCTTCCCAAAACTCTTCAGAAGTGCAGTAAACTCATAATTTGTGTAAATTATTGTTTTAATTATGGAGTTGTTTATTAGCCTTTCTTTTGTGACCAACCAGGCTTGTTTATTCAATTCTAAGGAAAATGTAGCATAATTATCAGTAATTAGGAACACTAGCTCCTCTGCTAGGCTATCCTAACCTTCTGTGAAATGTCTGTGGATATTTGTGTGCATGTGTGAATATACGTAGGTGCTACCACAAAGCAATTGCCCTACTGAGTAGGCTATTTCTAGTAGGCCTAGGCCTAAAGTCCAATCCCTGCTGTATAAGCTGTTTTGATTGGTCCCTGAATTTTGGTGAATTGATTGGCGATAAGCAGTTGTGATTGGTTGATTTTGCCTGCATTACAAATGAGCTCCAATGTGGCCAGACAGACCAGCAGAGCAAATTAAAATTTGCCACCAGTCCATCTTGGTTCATGGACTGCAGTATATAAAGTATGGAACGGGAATTATTGCGTGTAAAACTTCCCCCCTCTTAATTCATGCAGCAAGTGTTTCTCAATATTTTAGAGATAATAACAATAGTGTGCCGCTATGTACATTTAAATAGAAGAAAAGGCAAAAGCTAAATGACAAAATGTGGTCAGTTGTGCAAATATGTCTTAGGTCTTTGTTTGTCAAATATGCGTGTCTTAGGTCTTTGTTTGTCAAATGTGTATGTCTTAAGTCTTTGTCAAATATGTATGTCTTAGGTCTTTCTTTGTTACTTCCTAATCCCTTCACTGAAAGTACCAGAAAGGTAGAGATGAGAAGGATGGCAATGTATTTCTATCATGTAGTCCACACTTATAGAACACTGTAGAAATAGAGGCTGATCTGCTTGATGAGCCGTTCTAATAACAAGTATGAGAGTTGGGCTGCAAGCTCAATGCTGCCCTCTGGAGGCCAGCTGTGGTTGTCATGTGGTAAAAATGTGAGCGCAGAATAATGGCTCAATCCACCCCTCCTCCAATCCTTAAACTTAAAAGACTTAAAAGACTGCCATGAATTTATTTCTAAAATTTGATGTACTTTGCTCAAGTCATCCAGCTATTAATCGGTCAATAGAGACAGAGATCATTAATAGGAGACATAGAATGGAAAAACATTTTGCCTTGGTATGGATGAATAAGGAGAGGTTGTGCATGGCTATAGAGCTACCATGAACATGAGACGTGGTTATGCCCTCCTTCATATGAATATCTTGACAGAAAAATAGCCTCTAAAACATGGGCACATTAGAACAAAGCCTACATCTGATGTCAAATAGCACATTGTAGTTCAATTGTCATTACCAAGGAGGGGGCCATTTAGCCAAAAGGACAATTTCAAAACCCAGCCTACATAGTAAGGTTTTAATTGGGCTTGTAAAATTGCACTTGAGCTTATTTTTGATCAACTAAAGTTGAATATCAGAGAAAAAGATACAACACTCCACTCATCCATTCTGTCCCCTTTAAAAGTGAGAAAAGCTTTAAAAACCTCCTTAGTATTTTGAGAATTGCATAATTTATTATGTGCCACAGATATTAACTGCATAACATCAGCAGTATTATGCCCACATGTTACTTTTCAATACTAAGATTAATAGAATCAAACCAGAATGCATCAAGACACCAGGCTACAGTTGCTCTGTGTCAAAAGGTTTGTATAGCTTACAGTGTCACATTTTTCTCTTGGTGAGGTTGAGGGGTAATCCCCCTGCAGTTCACCAACACAATGACAACAAAAAACTTAAATACAGTACATAGTCTACACCATTTTTTTGTTGTCATTGTGTGGGTGAACTGCAGGGGGAGGAGTTACCCCTCAACCTCACCAAGAGAAAATGTTTGAAATATAAAAGTTACACAAAATAATTCAAATGACTAAATGAGCTTAGCTCGCACACAGACACAAACATGAGTTATCTCCTTACATTTTGAAAGGTTTCTCTGAAATAGATACACATAGGGATCTCTAAAATCCTGAACTCAAATTCAAAAAATGGAATACATCAGACATTTAAGACACCGCTGTCCTCCAACTCCAGTCAACCAAAACACAGACAACATGTTTGTCTGATGTTCCTCCCTTCATGTGACGGGTATGTCTCCAGGTAAAATCTAATCTGAAACTGGAGCATTACTTTGCTATGAATTTCCCTCCTCCTACCTGGCCACTGAGGTGTGCTCAGCGTGTAGCCTTTGAACCAGACCTAATGAGATAGGATCTGGCAATGAGTGAGTCAGGACATTGTAGTGACGTAACCAACATGAGATTTGAAGTTACATTTAATGAAGCATTAAACTCTTCCCAAAACCCTTCAGAAGTGCAGCAAACCCATCATTTGTGTAAACAATTGTTTTAATTAGAGTTGTGTATTGGCCTTGCTTTTAGTCTTATTTATTCAGTTCTGGAAAATACAGTGTTCATAGTTTAACCATACAGTAATTCATTGGTTTCTAATAAAGTCTGATCCATGCTGTGTAAGTAGTTGTCATTGGTCCCTTGATTTTGGTGAATTGGTAGTGTAGTGGTTAAGGAACCTGAACCTGGCTAGCATGCAAGTAGCCTGAAAAGTTGTGGGTTTGAAACCCAACTGCCAGCATTGTGCCCTTGAGCAAGGCACTTAACCTAAGTTGCTCTAGGGGAGACTGGCCCTGAACAATTGATAGTTGACAAAAAATGTAAGTTGCTTTGGATAAAATCGTCTGCTAAAAGCATAAATATACTGAGGTGATAAACAGTTGTGATTGGTTGATTTTGCCTGCCTAATGTATATCAGACAAACAGAGCAAATTCAAATTTGCCAGTGGTGCATCTGGGTTGCCAAGACTACTCGAAGAAGCTGGCCTGGATATAATTGTGTGTCTGTTAAACAGAGGTGCCCAGGGGTGACCGACCACAGGATTTTTTTAACCCCTGGTTTCATGTTAGGATTATACTTTAGCCCGTGAGCTATTGTTTATATTGGTCATTGATGGACGCTGCAGTAGCATTAATATTAGCTGTTTTTAGCTGCTTATTTATCTTAAGTGTGTTTTTTTTTAATTTTACACTATTTTAAATTTTACTGCAAGCCATAGACAATCAACAAAAGAGCCACAATTTATCTATCTCACTTGTGCCACTCCTGGCCCCTGTAGTAGTTATGACACTCATCCTGTTAAACAACATTTTCTTATTTTATGCATGTCTGTCTTGTGTGTATGTGTGTGTGTGTGTAATGTGACATCTAGTGGCCAGGGGAATGTAGTGTATGATCTCCACAGTAGTCCAGTAAAAGGTTACATTCCTTCAGTGTAATCAAGCTACATACACCCCAGTACGTTCTGTGCATGCGGTAACAAATTCTGGGAGGTGCGCGCGTACTGTCACATGCCACAGTGATGATGCAGTCCTTGTCAGGCGCACCATATGCGCAGAGGTCTACCATGGCTGTGAGGTAGGGGCAGGATGGGAGTGGCCAGAGCCTGGTGAGAAGCACCTGAGTGGCAATGATGTGGTGTGCTGCTGGGAAACACAGAGTTTAGCAGACTGGAGTTAAGAGCAGGGCTTTGAACCGGAGTTTGCCTAGTGGTTTATTATGAACGGACATAGTATTTAATATTTCTGGTTTTAGGTTCCACCCTAAAATTGACGTTTCCGAATCTGTTAGAACAAAAATATTCCTGAACCGGTCAATAACGTTCCATGTCAGCTGTGGGACAAAAAAATAGGTATACTTTCAAATTGGCTATTAGTAGTCACCACATTGTCCTTTAGTCTCTACCCTACAGCAAACATTATAAACACTCGGCCTCTGCTTTCTTGCAATGCCTTCCCATTTTAACAGAACTGTTGAAATGTCAAAAATGAGAACTATTACATTTTACAATAAATTAAAGTAGTAGCCTTAATGTTAATGTTAACTGTTTCCAACAATATTTGTCACGGCCTAGTTAAGTGAGAAAACAGGTAAAGTTCATGTCTAAGACATCTATTTTTATGATTGGTAGCCAACAGTATTCTGATAAAACTAATGAATCTTGGAGACTGCATTGGGCCTTTGATTGCCTGCTGGTGGAATTGGTAAGCTTTAGTTTACTGGCTGTCATTAGTTTAATATCCAATTAAAAGTTACATATTTTTTGTTCTTTTACTTTACCAGGTAAAGTCCCATTGAAATATTGAAATCTTTCGCATGTGTAACGTAAAATACTAGGATTTAAAACCAAACCACTCATTAGGAAGAGAGCCGAATTGTTGCGTGAGGTACATGTGTCCAGCCGACGTTGGCGATAGATCAATGAAATTTAGACAATTTTAGAGTATCTTTAAAGAATCGGCTGTGCATCATTGAATTCTCTTTTTTGTTTCAGCTCTTCTTTTTGCTGGCCCACGATTGGGCCGCTGTTGGGAAGCCTCTACCGCGCTTTACTGCAAAGATTCTAGAAAGCTATCAGAGTTTTTTTTTTTTTTTTTTTTTTTTAAAGGCACTCACTCAATGAGCCTTGCTTGGCTGGCTACACGCTACACTCTTCCTAGCAAGCTAATCTTTAGGAGTTATACCAGTATGCTAATTTTTGCTAGCCATGTGTGCTAGCTACTTGGTTTAGCCAGAGGGTGTTTTCTCTGGTTTAGCCTACTTGTTAACAGTAACTACTAACTAGCATAGCTAGTATGGTATAGTAAATAGTAAGGTACATAAATAGTCTGGTATAGGGATAGTGAGGTTGCATAAATGCATGGGCTTATGCTGTGCCCTACCGACTGACACATATTTAGTATCAGCTTCACCAGCTTTTGCGCTCTTTCAACTTTTATTGCAGAGGAATGGTATTCCCCATGTTAGCTTGGCAAATCATTCCTTCAGTGACAGAAAAGAGCACATAAGGAGAAGATGATAATGAAGATGATGATAATGATCTAATAAAATTACATATTTTTCTTCATTTGTAGATAGCCTACATCATCAGGATGTTCCCAGTAGAAAAATTCTCTTCACTTGTGGTTCCAAGCAAAATTGTTCCTGTGGAGAGAAACTTAATGCATCATACTCAACTGAAGAATGTCTAGATTCTCTAGCCTGGTTCTCACACATACTGATCTGCCATGCATGTCATAGCAGAAGTGTACTTCTAGGCTACTGTCTGGGGACACAACTGGGGCTGTCTTCAGTCACTCAACCATTTGATCATGAATTATGCTATGTTATGGAAACATAGCCAGTACAGCAGTTTAAACTGAAATCTTTTATGCAATTAATAATTCATTATGCAATTGAATGCAATTTGCAGCCACAATGTACAAGCTGTATTTCAATATACAAAGTGGTTTTATTTACTCACAGGATCACCCCAACACCAAAATTGTGTATCTTATATGACTTGTTTGCAAATGCTTACACTCTGCGTGCCAGGAAATGGAATGGAAATCTAATGTCTAAAACCTTAAATGCAGTAAGAACAGTAGGTCAATAACAGCAGCACAGTGGTTACATAGATGATAAATATTGAATGAACAGTGAACAGATAACTGAAAAAAGACAGAAAAGGAAAAATAGAAAACCATCTCCAATTTCAGTTGCAATTGGTTAGGTTGACAGGTGTTGACAACAGACTGATGTTTTGTTGTATCTGGAGTTTTGAAAAAAAAAAAAGATTGGATAATTACACAGATTGACACAGATTTAGTAAAAGCATGTTAGCAGCTGGGAATAATTGTAGGCCTGTGCAGAAATTGTACTCATCACTGGTTGCTGTAAGTAAATGGAACCAGGGTTTTGAATTTCCAGGGTTTTGAGTTTCAGAAATGGCATTACTTGTTAGCATTTTGAAAGTCAGTACTGACTACATGTTCACTGTGTAAAACAAACATGTGCTAGTGTTTGGTAGAATTATTTGATTTTGAGCCAACAAAATCAAATAAAAGTTTACTTTTGATAAGTAAACTAACTTTTTGTCTATTGTGTGATGTAGGTGTTTTGCTGTGTTAAGAGTTTCGAAAAAGTATTCTAAGTATAGGCCAATGCCTGTTAGCAATTGCAAAAAACTGTAATACCTCACTTAGCTGCCTATGGAAGAATGTAGGTGACTTTCTAGCATACTAGCTAGGTTTGTAATGTAAGATAAGCGAAAATACAAACTTGTCATTTCTATAACTTTGTGGTGCCGCTAGTACTTTTAAGATATTGCTTATATGTGCTTATATTTGCGCCACCACGCATTTATCCATACACATGTGCTAACAGGAAATTCTAGTCCATGAATCAGATTGCACGTTCACATGGCCATGGATTGGTTTATCAAAAGGTGTACACCACCTCTCTCAATTTGATTGAAACTTCAATCTGATCAAGCTGAATCTGATCCGATGGCGTGGATACATGAGGTATTTTTAATCGGATTTGCCCTATAATTGGCTTAAAGCGGCGCATGTAAACACTCTTATTGTTGCCCAAACTTCATATGAAGCTTCCTCAGACACACAAAGACATTTTTTCACTGTCCTGTTGTCAGTTATGAGGAATGGTATCAATGGGTAGTACTCAATGTTTGTTTCCTTCTGAGAGACATTGCCACTAAGAGTTACATACCCTCCCCACCCATTAACAGTTTGTTCTGTACTTTGTTTGTGGCAAATTAAGATCCACAGCAAATTCTTCATCATCAAAGTGTTGAGTGAAGAGCTTTTTCACCCCCATTCACAACCTGCAGCTTGATATCAATCTAGGGGCTGCTACATCTACTATTGGAACAGTTTTCAAGCTCATGAATTGTGAGCTTAAATGATCTCTGACCAGTCCTTGGGACATTCATAGACTGAAGCCGAACACCACCATCTTAAGGCATTCCAGGTTATTCAAGAATTTCCTGCAGCATTATTGCATGCAAGGGTGTAGGTTTGCATATTGACCATGGGGATGTGTCACAACCAATATTTTGGGAAGACAAAATAGTCCCTACCAATATTTAGCATTTAATTTTTGTATAACAAAGATACAAATTTATTCACATATTTTTTGCAAACTCAATAGTATACCTTTAGTGTTTTCAACGTGTCAGCATGTCCAGAGCCAGAGCGACAGGCTTATCCATGCTGCAATTTCATTGGCTGAAACAAAGGGTTTGCAGGCTCTTGTTCTCCTCACATGGACAAACTCATTAAGGCAAGTAGAAGACACAAAGGAGAAAGCATAGATCCTTTGTGTGTTGTGCTGACAATGTAAGTTATATGTGGTAGCCCAATGCAGGTCCACAGAAACCAGTGCAACTTAATATTACCATTATCTTGGTATTCAAACTCACGTTGTCCTATTTTTTGCATTGTAGATAGCCTAGACAATGCCACCAAAAAAGAAAAATTCAACACCCAAGTAGTAGCCCAGAACAGGCTGGCATTATTTATACCAAGATTTTTTGTTTCTTCAGTTTTGTGTTGTTCTATTTACTGTTAGTGTTATTGCTGAGGTTTTCTATAGTATAACCATATTAATGTCAAGGATGTAGCAGACTGCCTCAAAGTGTCTTAAAGGCCCAAGACCGCTAAGTGTTAAAAGTTCATAGTCCTCTTTCTTTCTAGCTTCCTCTTTTCTGCCTCACCTCCTCCCCTTTCAAAGATCTTTGTTCCTTCTGTTGTCCACATACTTTGAACTTTGATGGCTTTCTTTCCTATTTTCTTCCAGAAAACACAATCAGAATTGAAAATGAATCCATCTATAGTGAGGGATGACTTGCCTCCCACATTCACTGAGCTGTCTTCAGGCTCAGGTTCATTTTCCTTTTCCTTTCACGGTTTTAGGTTTGAAGTGAACCGAGCATAGCCGTCTCTGTGACAGCCATGGAAGTCAGTAAGTTCATCAGGGATAATTTGGTATTTTATATGGCGAGTAATCGCTGGGACAGCCTATGCACTTTGATATTCTTTACATACTTGAATCTTGCATCTTATGTCTGATTCAAGAATTTTAGGCTCATCTGCTGATGTTAGGATCCTTGCTAGAATTTGGAAACAAGTGGTTGTTCATGGTTAAACAACTCTGGGATTCCCCACGGATAAAATTTGAATCCTTGGGATTCGAGAAGGATGTACACTGCTATCCACGAAAACTCCCTTGTATTCGTTAAAGCCCCTCTCACTAAATTAATGAAACGAAATCTCACTGAATTGTGTCTTGGAATCCGGGGGGGAAACTTCAAGATTAATTGTCATAGAGAAGGTGTTGTGGTTTTTTCTTGCCCCTTTCTAGCCCCTTGCAATGTTCTGTCATAAGATGGGGCTCTTCACCCACAGTTAACCTATTTGTCCTTCTGACCTCATCTTTGGCAGGTGTTCTAACGTAATGGTCATCTGTGCTCTCTCTGCTCTTCCAGACTAACAAGGTCATTTATACAATAGTGGTCGATAGTATTTAGCTGACTTGGTAAGACATGTCTGTTCTCAGAGTCTCCCTCTTTCCAGTTTGTACTTTGAAAAACAAGCATGTGCCTTGCTGTCTCTGCTTTGTGAAAGACAAGGCCTTCTCATACATGGGTGCAGAAATCAATTACATAGTTACACAAAAGTATTTTAGAAATTCACAACAAAGGAAAGATCAGTCAGGCCTTAAGCAGACAAACACACCAACACACAGTTGTATGTTCCCGTTATGGCACCCCCTAGGGCCCGGAGGACCAGGGTGCCAACATTATTTACGCTACACCAGACAAGGTAACCATGGGGAGGAACGAAGGGTTAACAACTAAATGGTGACGCCAAATAAAAATGAGAAACAAAACCCACCACCAATAGCAAATTACATCAAAGGGGGACGGTGTCACCACTTGGCTAACCCTAGTGAAATGAGGCCAACAACAGTTATCTAATGTATGCAAGCATGTAAACCCCAGTGCAATTCTAATTATGTATATCCTACCCCAACGCTCCCCCCCAGGAGTTCAAAAAGCAGTTACCCACAAACACCACAAAACACAAAACTAAGCTAAGGGCTGGTCAGCACAACAGGACAACAAACTTACTCAAAAATACCACAAAAAAAAACAAAAAAGTTCTAAACACAAGACAAAGAATCAACACAAACCACCAATATGGGCGCTGCCACCACCTGGGCAAGAGCAAGAACAAAGAAACAGGAAGGGCTTATATAGTCAGGGCAACTGAATCCGGATTGGCTGGTTAATTAACTGGGATGAGGAGGGAAAACTGGAACCAGGTGTGCTGAGCTGCAAAGAAGGAATTGTTAAATGGAAACTTAAAGGAGACAAAACAAATCACAACACTGAAGACAAACTGCAGGCCTGCATACACAAACAAACAGACAATAGACAGGATGATAACAGTTCCAAAATGCTTCAAAGTTTAATAAGGGAAATGATTGGGTTTACATATGTCAATAAAATGACGTTATATGTATCAGTAACAGAACTCATGACAGGGGTAGAGTTACATTTGGTGAGGTGACATTTGCAGTGTTACATTTAGCAGGCTGAGAGAACAATCACTACTGTCATTTATGCTGATCTTTACATCCTAATATATCACATGAATCAGATAACACATACTTGATACTAATTGTTGTGCCTGAATAAGCAGACAGAGCCAAAGAACCATGATGAGTCAGTAAGGCAGGAGAGAAGAGGAAGGGGTAGGGGGGAGAGAATTTGCAGGGGACACAAGAGTGCATGCAGGGAGAAACAGTGTTTCTCCCATTTCAGTGGTGAGATTGCGTGTGCAGGACAAGTGTTTGTGATAAAGGAATTAAATGTAGTCATACTGTAGCTGTACAGATGGGCATGGGTTTGTGTTCTGGAGAGGAGGCAGATGATGACCATTCTTCATAAACAAGAATATTATACAACTTACAGATATACCATGTCTAGTTTGTGTGTTGTGAATCCTTGGCAGTATTAGCACTTTGCTGTTTACGTCGATCTAGAGGAACACAGGCAGACGCACAAAAGCAGATGAATCAAATAAGCTTTTAAATTTGTAAATATATCTGTACAGGTGTAAATGTCAGTAATAATTTGTTGCTATTGATGTTCAATGTGGTTCTTTAACACTATCACAAGGCATTGTAACACTTTTCATGACATAACTATTTTTTTAAGGTGATCGCCACCAATGTTAATCATTATAAGGCATTAAGACTACTAACAACCCTTTCTGAGTGAGTTTGATGCTTTACTAATAAAGACTGGTGTAAAGTGTTATCTACTTATCCTCATAGAATTAACAATTCCCACCTTGCAGTGCATTTTGAAGTCTCTTGACCCAGCGAACCAATTTGGCTTTGTGTGAAGAGTGAAATTGCTTATTCAGATTCACTAGTGTCTGAACTTTAGTATCATCTCCCATCTCCTTCATCTTTTCAATCAGGAAGTCCAAATGCATAAGAGTGGAAACAGAGTCCTTTTTAAGAGCAATATTTTCCAGTTTTGTGATACACCGGTAGGCCTCCTCCAATAATTCAGCTTTTTTAACTTTTGATGCATTTATTTCATCTTCAAGTGCCTTCTTAATGTCCAAATGCTTTTCATGTTGTTTCTTCAAGTCCTCATAGGTTTTCTCGACTCTTCTGGTTTTTGGAACATAGAATGTTTTATCTCTGACATGATCGGAGACAGGGCACTTGTTTTTACACACAGTACATTTGCCATTTTTCATAGCACTACACTTGGAGAGGTCTTTCACCCACCAGCAGTATGGATAATGGCAGTTCTCCTCACACTTGTTGCAGCATGTTGCTTTCGTGCTTATAACCCACCATGGTATCGGGACCTTGTCTTTGTAAGGCTCATCAACTTCATAGGTGAAATCTTCATTATTCCCATATTTCTCTTTGTTTTCCTCCAAAGCTCTTTGGGTCTGCTGAAGCTGAATCTGTTTCAGTTCTTCCATCTCGATGGCATCTTCTAGGTTGTAAACACAGCCTTCCAGCCTTTTGCGCTCTCGTAGCACTCCTTCTGTCAGCGTCAACCCTTTCACATCAATATCTTGCAGAAAAAGGAAAAACTTCTCCAAGCTGTAGTATCCCAAGTCCCAAGCCTTCTGCATCATGTCTTCTTTTTTTTCCATTCCGCTTATTGATTGTCTGTTGTTGAACATGAAATGAAATGGAACTCCATGGACATCTTTGGCACAAGGAACATTATCTTCATTGAGTGCATTGATAACATCGTCATCAGAAATTCCATCTGAATGTGTGATCATCACCACTATGTTCTTCTCCATGTCTTCACCAAATAAGGAGAGAATGGCATCAAAGATGTAACGCTGAAAATCTGTAAGGCGATTGCAGCCTGATTTCACCACCAGACCTACAGCGCTAATTTCATGAATTCCATCTTCAGACCTGAACAACATGTGTAAATTCTCTGCAACCTTTCGGTCAAGCTCCATCCCATCAGTAGATCCATAACCTGGAGTGTCAATGATTCTCAGAGCTACAGGAAATGTTTTCACAAAGACTTCATATACTGTGATGGCTGTTGTTTGAGACTTTGCCTGGGACTTTCCATGCTCCTCTGTGATTTTATACCAGACTCCATGTTCCCATTGTACTCCTAACATGTAGTTGACCATAGTATTGATAAGAGTGGTTTTTCCTGTTCCTGTTTCTCCAACTACTAGAATGTTTTTAAGAGATTTAGTTTGGTCTATTTCTCCGAAAGTCCATTTTCTGACAGATTCATTTTCATTGATGTTGCTTTTCTTTGTTGGAAGCAGGTGGCAGCCTTTTTTTATTAGCTGACATTCTGCAGTTATTTTCTTTTTGCAGAAAACTCCCCTGGAAAAGACATGTGAGTATTTTCAGTGAAGGGACATGCAAAGCATGACCGCATGCACAGCAGCATCAGCAGATTAATAAATGTAACCAAATGGATTAGACATGTATGATTTTTATTTATAAATTTATAAATTTATAAATTGACATACTGTCAGTGGCACCACCAAGATTAGGCTATATTCATAGTATTTACAAGAATTACCTCCTTGTTTGTCACCAAATATAGGATATATATTACTATAGCAAATGAGTGAATACTGAATATACTGTAATTACTCTGCAAGCACAGACCAAGTTCTTGATTACAGCAGTAGTACCAATTTAACTTTTTCCTGGTGGGTGCTTCAAATGCAAAGCCATAAATTGCAGATGTATTACAACCAGTACAAATAAGCTGGAATTAGCAGGAAATATCAACATGACAGAGCTGATTTTTAGAGTATGGATGTTTTCTACTTTTATCCCATTAAAAAAATATTGTAATCAAAGGATTAGGCAAAGATCACAAGTTCAACTGAGCAGGTTTTGCAGTCTGCAAAGTGGTCTACAGATGCTTTTCGATAAAACCAATATCGAGACGGAATAAAAAAACAAGTTGAGACCATAAATATTGAGTTCTAGATGCTGTCAGGGCTGAGTGATGAGATAAGAATATAAAAAAGTCAATTTTCATGACCATTCCTGTAGAGTAGACTGGGGAATGTTAGGTATTGCATCAAAGTCGCTAATGATAACAGCGCTTAACTGATTAAGCCTTGCCTAAAGTAGTTTCAATTTAAATTGAGGCTGAAGCCATTACATTAACGCAAGTTAGCTGTATCTACCAATCAGCTGGAATATGTGCTCATACACAAGCTCAAGCCTAGGCATCATCAATAAACTGAGGAATCGACAATACTTGCATGCAGAAAGATTATATTTAACAAAGAGATTAATTGCTAATATGATGGGCCAAGGATATCATGTAGACAATAAATGTTTCATATTGTTTCATTTATTCTATTGGCCATGTACTCTCTGACCATGTAGTCTGACGAGTTTGTGTAGCATTTCCACACTGTGCAAAAAAGTTGTAATGGAAGAGTGGTGGAGTTGTGCACCCTTAGGTGAGTGGCCGGTGTTCAATGCCCAAATTATCAACAAGAATAATCAAATTCAAACTTGAGATCCTTTTTAAGATTATGTTTAGTAGGATTAAACCAGGCTGGATGGTATGTACTAGGTGCTTCAATTTCTAATATAATCTAATATATCTCTCTCTATATTCCACTTTGACCACCTGGCACACAATTGTTTTTACAATTATAAACAATAAAGACCTTTTTAATTAAGAGGATACAAGTAAGCAGGTAATGGATGTCAGCTAGCCTGGCTGCACATGTAGAACTAGTATTAGTGAACCTCCCTCCCTACACCCCAAGAGTGTCCTTCTCAGTTGACTGGGAGCCTAGGCTTTTCTGTAGACGGTCTAGGGTGCTCGCTTCTTGATCCAAGGTTACTGTTAGGTCACAGGTTCGAGCCTCAGGCTAGACCGCTGTAAGAGTGATTGGTTGCACTTTATAATAACTCCTCCTATTAAGCATTTATTAAGCTTAGTTAAGTCGTAGTTAACAGTTTGTTAATAATTTGTCAGGGGTTACCTCTTAATTATTTCTCATTAATTAATCATTACTAAACATGTATTATTGCTTTGTGTCTGGTGAGTCCATTTTACTTACTTTTAATTTAAGAAATGCTTACAAAGTGATTTATTAAATATCTGTAAATGTCTTTGCTAAGCACTAATAACCATTTATTATGCGTTAGTTATTATTTTTGTTCAGAATTTGTTAAACATTGTTTTATTTTCTGTTATTAGTTAATTATTTGTCAAGAAATTGCATAGTCCCCCCCCCCCCCGCCCCCCACACACACATACACACACCTTCATAGTTAAGAATTTAAAAGTATATTTGAATAGATAGTGTAAAAGTTAAAAGAGTTATTGAAAAGCACCTGAAGTTTATTGAAAATGAAAAAGAAAATGTTTATCATTTCTTGTGTAAGGAAATGTTAAAGGAAATGTTAAAATGTTTTAAACAAGTCAATTAGAATGTGAAGCTATTTATTTTGAATGAACCAATGAGCTGTGAGGGTTAGAGGTCTGGAAGACAGAGGAAGTAGTACTAAGGAGAGAGAATGTTAACACGGGGAAGGAGGAGGACGTGTGTTGAACTTGTGCAGTGTCATGCATGGTAAAAAGTTAGCAGAACAGTAGCTTTAGCGATAGGTCTGTAAGGGATTATAAAGGAACGAGAAGTAACTCGTTCAGTAGTTTTGGCAGAGGTGTAAGTCTGTTAGCAACTACCTATGAGAAGTTTCCAACGAGACTGCAGCTATGAGCTAACGTTAGTGGACGAGAGTGGCTTGCCGCAACCTGCCGTGGACTTTGCGAGTATGACCTTCTCGGCAGCTCATCAGCGTGTCTTCTGCCTGTCCAGCTGCTCCATATCGGGACTGAATTTAGGTTGTGTGAGCTATGAGAAGCTCCGTTCAACTGTGTGTCATTGTGCTGCATCGACGGAGTCTCTCCATCTTATCCATCGGCGTCTGCGCTGCTGTGGTGAAGATGACCGCAATCTTCTCTGTGAGTGAGAGTGTGAAGTACTTACTGGTTTCTCCACACGCTAGCATCGTTTCAGGCCTGCACCGCAAACTCTTTGGGTACCCATTTCCATTTAGGCCTAAGTTTATTTAATTTAGAACTATAAAAGCCAGCATTAGTTATTAGGTATTATGCTTTTTTATTTTTGACTACCACGACCTGGATGAATGAGAATATTCAGTCAGTATTGAATTTGCACATTGAAACTGAAAGTGTAAATGTGTAGTTTTTGTTTTGTCATTAAACTGAAAGTTTTTATTTAACCTCAACCTTTGCTATGTGCAATGTATTATTTCTACTTTGACTGAATGAATGCATTTGAAACTTCTCTATTTCAATTTCAGTAAATAGTTAAACCTGGTGTATGCCCCCCCCCCCTCCCCCAGACATAAGCCCTGCCCCCTCTGGAAAAAATCTGCCCTATGACCCATCCAATGAAAATTATAGCTATTTCTAAGCACATTGGACGTCTCTTGCCTCTCTTTAAAGCAGATACTGAACTTTTAGCTTCTTTCACTAAAATTGAGTGTTTGTTTTTTACCACATATAGGCTACCATTCTCCAGCCCTTCAACCCTATCCACTTAAAACTGCTTGGTGCCACAGATGAACCTATTTAGTATTTGGATTAGCTGGTTTACAAATATCATACAGGTACATAGGAATCTTGTTTTGAATGATCATGAATATTATTTTATTTTATTGTTTAATTTTCTCAAAATATTACCTGTGTCCTGTATTTTCCTTTTTGCTAAAATTAATTGAAATATGTTGCTAAGAAGGCAGCTGTATTCTTTTGCAATCTCAACTTGAAGTTTAAAAAACGTTATTGCATCATTAAGCTAGTTAACATCACGATGCAAAGAAATCTAGTGAAAGTGAATTACTTAATCAACAGAAGCACATGGCCTATGGATAGCCTAAATGTTTTCTAGTCTACAAAAAGGACAAATTAACCTATGCCAGTTATAAAATGGAAATAAAAAGGAAATTGTTACACTTACAAATGAAAAGGGGACCTATAACAGTCCTGTGTTGATGCGAGCTCTTCTTCTCCTAAAATAAAAAATTAGAAGGTAACACAAATCAGTTCAGGCTTGATTCCGTGATGTGATTAATCAAACACTATGTATCCTTCAATCCTCTTGTTGAACAAAATTCATCACAATACTTTGGGAACATCAGTATTAATTAGTTGCAACACTTTATTCATCTTATAAGAGCACATGTAAATCAAATACTGGTGCCAATTGATACTAAATGCTTTTCCAAAATTCCAGATAAATCTAATCTACTCCCACCCCCCTGAACTTAAAGTGGAATTTAATTGGCGTGGCAAAATTGACTATTTCGATTGGAATTTAAATTAAGATCTTACTGAATTATGGTTTGTTTTAAACTGCCCTTAGGACAAAAAGACACTGTCGAAGCACTTTTTCGCACTGGGAACCATTCATGACAGACTATTTAACTTTTGGTGTGGGTCTTTTGCCGTTGGACCTCTTCTATCTGTGAGTTAGCTTTTACAACGTAGATAGCTAATGTTAGCGTAGTTAGTTAATCGCCCGAGTGATATCAGGCTACATGACAACTATAGACCCCTTTTGAAGCTGTGTCACAATGTGGTGTGGAGGCAGACAATTGTTGCTTCTAATATATATGAAGACAGTCTAGTCTATAATGCAAATATATTTTTTAAACAATATGAATCACATATGACAAAATATGTACCTATCAACATGATCAAATGAGTAAGTACAGGTGAATGTAGTGAACAGAAATGTGAACAACTGGCAAGAGGAACTGAGACTGCATATGGGAAGCCTGCAGATAGGCTATTAACAAAAACAAAACCAGAAGTTCACATAGTACACACATGGTTCCAAGAAAGTTAATCAAAAATGAATCTTTACTTTAAAAACTGTTCATCACATTGCTTTGCTACAGGCAAAATAGTTTAATATAAATAGTAGGCCTACATTTGTGTGAACGATCAATTTTCTTCTCCACCAACGAGCAAAATGTCAGATTATTTTAAGTGTAACTGTCTTGATAACTTTAGAAGGCACAGATGAGTTGTTCGTTGATTTGTGCATGCCCCAACTCGTGTAGTGAGCAATATCGGAGCGAGACAGAGTGACCACTCTGGCCTTTAGATAAAAAAAACGCTCCACACTCCAGCTAAATTCCACCCACTCTGCTCCCGCTCAGCTCCACTCACGTGCTCTGGTTGCTAGGCTTTTTTACAATTTGCTTTATTGCATGTTGTGTTGTGTCTAAACTTGTCCTTACTTTGCTACATGTAATGTATTTGCTACATGTAATTTTTGGTTTTTGTTTGTATTTGTCAAGTATTTTTTTTAGAGTTAATTTTTCATCGTCAGTTGGATGTCTTGCCTGGGTTTACGGAATCTATTCGTAAAATGGATTACTGGCATTGGTTGCTCTCAAAGTTAAAGTGGGCCAGATTGTCCCGGAAATGTGTTCTGGCACCTCAGATAAATTATAAAAAGATTCATTCATATCAATGATCGCGCAATGCTGTGAAAAAAATGTATTGTTCATCAAATCAAAATGCAGCCTAATATTATCTCCTAATTTCGTCTTCACAAATATGCACCTATGTGCCCATCTTCAGCCAGTTACTGACGTTATGTTTTCAGTGCTGGTTCTCCTATCTCCTGTTAGAATTCATGCCGATGCTTCACACATGCAGATAGTCTATAGTCGTTGCATTTTGCAGTTCTACCCAAAGCAAGTGGATGTCGGAGTGGAGTTAAAAGCTGAAGGTGAAGTAATGTCAAAATTCTGAAATGTAAACATAACAGCGAGGACAGTTTAAAGAAACAGCAAGGCTAGGCGGCTCTAGCAATCTGTCTAATTGCTGGTCAATATCGAGCCTTAGGTTTCAAACTACAAAGGCAGAAAGAAATGTCCATGAATACTAGTTTCTTAACTGGAAAAAGGGTTGGTATAGGCTAATGTTGTTGTCTTCATATTTCATTCTTTAAAGATGAAGGAGGGAGAAAAAAGACAGGATGCAAACAAAGGATCACAGCACATTTGTCATGCCTTCCTGCCAGTACCGCATGGTAACTCCCGATCACTTGCCCCTCCCACTTACTCATGCTTCCCGGTTCGCTTAATTACATCTCCACCTGTTGCTCGTTGTTTGTTGTCTTGCCGTGCATTTATTCCCGTGTCTCCCAGTGTTCCCTGTCAGACCGTCTGCGAACCTACAGCTCTTCACGCTCGGCAAGCATCTAGACCCTGACTCTCGTTCCTGTTTTCCAAGCCCGTTACCTGAACCCACCTGTGTCTTTGTCATCTGCCTGCTCCCGTGTCTCTGTCCTGTTCTCCTGCCTACCCTTGTTCTCAGCTCTCCGTTCCTGCCCAGTTGCCTCCCCGCTGACGATCCCGGACCGACTCGACTATCGCCCTGCTCTCCAGCCCCTGTTACCGACCTCTGCCTGTCCACGACCCACGCTCTGCTCTCCAGCCCCGGTTACCGACCTCTGCCTGCCCACGACCTACGCCCCGCTCTCCTGCCCCAGCTACCAACCCGCTGTCCGCCCACGATCTACGCTCCGCTCCTCAGTCCCGGCTACACATCTCACCCTTCGGACAGCATCCACACACTCCCTTTCCCCCGTCCTAAATAAACTGACTTTACGTGACGCTTTTGGGTCCGACTCGCTCTGTTTTGTGACAGAACGGTCTGACCAGACATGGACCCAGCGCACGCACCCGCTCCCTCAGATCAGGACATGCCGGAGCCACCCTCCGCTATGCTGCGCTTGGAGCACACGGAGGGGGAGATAAGCCGCATGTCCGGGGACATTGCCTCCCTATTGCAGGTCGGGCAACAGCAGCTCCAGCAATTTTAACTGCAACAGCGCCTGTTCCAGGAACAACAACAGCAGCTCCAGCAGCAACAACAACAGCTGACGGTACTCACACAACTCATGACCCAGATGTTGTCACCGGCCGCCAACCCCCCTGTCATCCCGCCAGCACCACCAGCCCTGACGCCACTCGCCGCAGCAGGATTCTCCGAACCCCGTGTCGGAGGCCCAGAGAGATTCAGCGGTGACCCCACTCAGGTCCGGGCATTTATCACCAATTGCTGCCTGATATTTCACCTGCAGCCTAGGAACTTCGCCTCCGAGGAATCAAGAGTGGCGTACACCATCAATCATCTGTCTGGACGAGCCCGGCTGTGGGGGACGGCTGAGTTTGAACGTCACTCACCGGCGTGTGCTTCTTTCAGCCTGTTCGCGGAGGAACTTTTGAAGGTCTTTGACACGGGGTCTTCTTCCGCAGAGGCTTCCCGTGATCTGATGAGCATCCGGCAGGGGAGGCGCTCGATCGCGGACTTCTCAATAGATTTCCGAACCTTGGCCAGCCGAAGCAACTGGAACATGGAGGCCCTGGTAGACGCGTATCTCCATAGCTTGGCGGATTATATGAAAGACGAGCTAGTTTCCCACGCCCTGCCGTCGACCCTCGACGAGGCAATTGCCCTGACTGCCCGCATCGACCGAAGAGTCCAGGCGCGTCGCCGAGAGAGGGGGCGGCCAGTCCAGCCATCCTCCAGCCTGGCCAGTGGACCTGCCGCCCCGCCACAGTCCGCAGCCACATCTCCCTGCGGTCCCGTCGTGCCTGAGCCTATGGAGGTTGGGCGTGCTTCCCTGTCCCTGGCTGAACGCCAACTCCGGTTCCAGTCCAATCTCTGCCTTTATTGCGGTGGAGACGGACATAGAGTTTCTTCCTGCCCGTTAAAAGGTCGAGCTCACCGGACGTAGGGGGAGCCGGTTGAGCTCAATGAACACTCAGTCCTCCAAAGATGGTAAACCCTTGCTCCGAGCCACCCTTCACCTCCGGGGCTCGACACACACCCTGGCCGCCCTTGTTGACTCGGGCGCAGAAGCCAATATCCTGGATTCTAGCCTCGCTCAACGGCTGGGTCTGCAGGATCATCCGCTCCCTGTTCCGGTGTCTGCCCGAGCCTTGGATGGTCACCTGTTGGGCACGGTCACTCGTATCTCCAAACCCGTGAAGATGAGTTGTTCCGGTAACCTTTAGGAGGCTATCCGGTTCCACCTGCTCTGCTCCCCGGGTCAGCCCCTCATCCTGGGCTACCCCTGGCTTCGTCAGCACAACCCACACCTAGACTGGCGAACCGGGGTGGTCCGGGAGTGGGGGGTGGACAGCCACCAGACCTGCCTGTTTGCTGCATCTTCTCCTGCCCGCTCCGAACCCACAAGTTCCGCTCCTGACCTGTCCGGCGTTCCCAGGTGTTATCATCACCTAGAGGAGGTCCTCAGCAAAACCAAGGCCACCTCTCTACCGCCGCACCGACCATATGACTGCGCCATAGACCTCCTCCCCGGCGCTGCTCCCCCCCGGGGTCGCCTCTACTCTCTCTCCGCTCCCGAGAGACGGGTCATGGAGGAATACATCTCTGACGCGTTAGCGGCGAGTATCATTTGGCCATCCTCTTCGCCTGCTGGGGCCGGTTTCTTCTTTGTGGGTAAGAAGGACGGATCATTACGCCCTTGCATTGACTACCGGGGTCTGAATGAAATAACAATAAAGAACCGGTACCCTCTGCCACTGATTGCCTCAGCCTTTGAACTACTCCAGGGGGCCACAGTCTTTACGAAACTTGATCTCCGCAATGCCTACCATCTAGTGCGGATCCGAGAGGGCGATGAATGGAAGACGGCTTTTAACACACCCACTGGACATTATGAATATCTGGTAATGCCGTTCGGGTTAACTAATGCCCCCGGGGTTTTTCAAGCCCTAATAAATGATGTGCTGCGCGATGTACTGAATCGGTTTGTGTTCGTTTACCTGGACAACATCCTCATCTTCTCCCGGACTCTGTCAGAACACACGCAGCACGTCAAACTGGTCCTTTGTCGCCTCCTGGAAAACTCACTTTATGTCCAGGCGGAGAAATGTGAGTTTCATGCAAGGACTGTGTCCTTCCTGGGGTACATCGTAGCAGAGGGGAGTGTTCAGATGGACCCAGCTAAGGTGTCGGCGGTCACCTCCTGGCCCGTTCCCGTGAATAAGAAGAAGTTGCAACAGTTTCTGGGCTTTGCGAATTTTTATAGACGGTTTATTAGGAATTACAGTTCCATTGCTGCTCCCCTGACTGCCCTAACCAGCAGCAAAAGAGCGTTCCAGTGGTCACCGGCAGCAAACGACGCCTTCGCCACCCTCAAAGCTCGTTTTACTTCGGCCCCCATCCTCCAGATGCCAGACACTGACCGGCAACTTGTTATTGAAGTTGATGCCTCAGATGTGGGGGTTGGCGCTGTTCTGTCCCAGCGGTCCATCGAGGATAATAAACTCCATCCGTGCACGTTCTTCTCCCGGAGACTTTCACCGGCCGAGTGCAACTACGATATTGGGAACCGGGAGCTACTGGCGGTGAAGCTTGCATTGGAGGAGTGGCGTCATTGGTTGGAGGGGGCCGCCGTTCCATTCCTGGTGTGGACTGACCATAAGAACCTGGAGTACATCCGATCAGCGAGGCGCCTGAATTCCAGACAGTCCCGGTGGTCCCTATTCTTCACCAGGTTTAACTTCACCCTCTCCTACCGGCCGGGGTCCCGCAACGTGAAACCGGATGCCCTGTCTCGCCAGTTTCAAAAGGAGGACACCACACCGGAGCTCGTATCCATTCTGCCCGGCTCCCGCATCGTAGCAGCTCTAACCTGGGGAGTCGAGGACCTCGTTCTCAAGGCTATCCAAGATCAGCCCAGTCCCAGTGCCTGCCCTGCTGGACGTCTGTTTGTTCTGGATCGGCTGCGCTCACGAGTTCTGCAGTGGGGACATGAGTCCCGTCTGGCCTGCCATCCGGGAGCTTCCCGCACCTGCCGCTTGATTTCCCAGCGTTTCTGGTGGCCGTCTATGGACAAGGATGTTCGGGAGTACGTCCAGGCTTGCCACACCTGCTGTCAGAACAAGTCCTCCAACCAGCCACCAGCTGGCCTTCTCCAACCGCTGCCGGTGCCGACGCGTCCCTGGTCCCACATCGCGCTGGACTTTGTCACCGGTCTGCCTGCATCAGGAGGGAACACAGCAATACTGACCATCGTGGACCGTTTTAGCAAAATGGCCCACTTCATTCCGCTCCCGAAACTCCCTTCTGCTAAGGACACCGCCCAAGTGGTCCAGCTCCACGTTTTCAGGCTTCATGGCATCCCCAGGGATGTTGTGTCCGATCGCGGTCCTCAATTCACCTCCCAATTTTGGAAGGAGTTCTGCCGCCTCCTGGGGGTGACAGTGAGTCTGACATCTGGTTTCCACCCACAATCAAATGGCCAGACGGAGCGAATGAATCAAGAGATGGAGAAGGCGCTCCGCTGCATGGCATCCCGCAACCCAACCTCCTGGGCCCAGCAGCTGGTGTGGGTTGAATATGCCCACAACTCCCTCTCCTGCTCTGCCACCGGAATGTCCCCGTTCCAGTGCGTTTACGGCTATCAACCGCCTCTGTTTTCTAGCCAGGAGGGAGAAGCCTCATGTCCATCTGCCCTTGCCTCCGCACGTCGCTGTCGCCGCACTTGGGCTCGAGCCCGGGCCACTCTCCTACGGTCGGTGTCACGATACTCAGTTGGGGCCAACCGTCGGCGGAGACCCGCTCCGGCTTACCAGGTGGGCCAGAGGGTGTGGCTCTCTACCAAGGATCTCCCTCTGCGTGTGGAGTCTCGTAAGCTGGCGCCTCGTTTCATCGGTCCGTTCACCATTGAGTGAGTGATCAGTCCTTCGGCGGTCCGGCTTCGTCTGCCTGAGTCCATGAAGGTACACCCCACCTTCCACGTTTCCAAGATTAAGCCAGTGTTTAATAACCCACTTGTTCCTGCAGCTCCACCGCCCCCCGCACCCCGTCTCCTAGATGGGGGTCTTGTGTACACGGTCCATCGCCTGCTCCAGTCTCGGCGGAGGGGACGTGGCGTCCAGTACCTGGTGGACTGGGAGGGTTATGGACCGGAGGAAAGATCATGGGTCCCCGCAAGAAGGATTGAGGACCGGACCCTCATTGCAGACTTCCACCGTTAACACCCCGACCAGCCTGCCCTCCACCGGGGGCGTCCTAGAGGTATCCGGCAGACCACCCGTCCAGCTCCCCGTCCTGCACCTGCTCCTGTCCTGCCCCCCGGTGGTGACGAGTCCCAGGCTTCATCCGGGGAGGAGGCAGTGGCCTCGGATCGCTCGGAGGAGTTCTGAGCCCTCCGCCTGGTCCCCCCTCCACCCACCCAGGGTGGTGGCTCTCTTTGGGACTTCTGGGGCCGTCCCTTGGGGGGGGGGGTTCTGTCATGCCTTCCTGCCAGTACCGCATGGTAACTCCCAATCACTTGCCCCTCCCACTTACTCATGCTTCCCGGTTCGCTTAATTACATCTCCACCTGTTTCTCGTTGTTTGTTGTCTTGCCGTGCATTTATTCCCGTGTCTCCCAGTGTTCCCTGTCAGACCGTCTGCGAACCTACAGCTCTTCACGCTCGGCAAGCATCTAGACCCTGACTCTCGTTCCTGTTTTCCAAGCCCGTTACCTGAACCCACCTGTGTCTTTGTCATCTGCCTGCTCCCGTGTCTCTGTCCTGTTCTCCTGCCTACCCTTGTTCTCAGCTCTCCGTTCCTGCCCGGTTGCCTCCCCGCTGACGATCCCGGACCGACTCGACCATCGCCCTGCTCTCCAGCCCCTGTTACCGACCTCTGCCTGTCTACGACCCACGCTCTGCTCTCCAGCCCCGGTTACCGACCTCTGCCTGCCCACGACCTACGCTCCGCTCTCCAGCCCCGGCTACCGACCTCTGCCTGCCCACAACCTACGCCCCGCTCTCCTGCCCCGGCTACCAACCCGCTGTCCGCCCACGACCTACGCTCCGCTCCTCAGTCCCGGCTACACATCTCACCCTTCGAACAGCATCCACACACTCCCTTTCCCCCGTCCTAAATAAACTGACTTTACGTGACGCTTTTGGGTCCGACTCGCTCTGTTTTGTGACAACATTTCCAATAAACTTAATCTGGAAATAAACTTGAAGGACTACCTGATGGCCTATTTAAATCAGGAAAAACCCTAATGAATGTGTTTTTGTATTATGTTTTGATAATGAATTTGACAATAAATATTTTAGTGTTTAATAAACATTATTCATAATGCCTTATAATAACTGACACAAATTGATATAACCATTCAAAATCCTGGCAGTTATGACTGCAGTCATTACGTGTTATAATGTTTTAAAGAAAGCATAAGACCAGCAGTCCTGGGCCAGCAAACCTCAGTACAGACTAAGAAAAGTGTTACTGATAATACCCAGTGTTGACATTATGAGGACTGCTTGTAGACACCATTGGTCTCATAGTGCTCTCTGACGCACTCGGTCCAGGTAACTCATCCGTATACAAGTCAGGTCTAGCAATACAAAGCAAAATGATCACAGCAATCAAGAATGGATTCATACTGTCAACTTTTTTGTGTGCATGAGGAATTGATACATGATAACATGAAAAACCTTACTCAGACAGGCTACTCCATTCATTGGAACTCATTGAGTTTTTATTTTCCCCCATTGGTGACACGATGTGAAGACTCTGTAATTAGACAAGTATTTCAAGAATTTCACATTAATCTTGTATACTCATTTTCATTTGTTTGTGCATTAACTCATTTACACATTTATTGACGTGCAATGTTGCACTGAGCAACATAGTGCATGAAAATTGCGTTTACACATATCCACAAAATTTAGTGTTTAGAAAAATCTCCATTTTGAAGGCCGTTTTTTAAAAAAAAATCTGTTTTAGGCTGTTTGGCTAAAACCAAACAGATAAAAAAAATATGAAAATATCTAGATACGTGAAAACAAGCACTTATTATGGTGCATGAAAATAGTACTGTACTGTTATCTGAAGTTATCCTATTCTACTACTTCTTCTGATGCATTCTGTGCATTTAATGTGGCTGTGGTCAACCATTTAACTTCATTCCAACTACATTGCTTAGGTCTTATGTATGACACTTGTTATTTTTTTGTAAATTGTATACTTACTTATAGTCCCGCTTTTTTGCCTCTTGGTGTGTTAGACATACAGTACATAGGCCTATAATTCTTTTTTTTCAATTGAAAAATACAAAATGAAATTCCATTAGACTTATAATTTTACCCATAGACTTAACATTGAGCCATGTGACATCACAATCATTATGCATGCATTTATGAGAGGGTGAGAGGAAAATGGGGAGGGAGGCGCAAATAATGGGAGGAGAAGTGTTGAACGGCTGATTAGGTACGTATTCTATCTATGAAAGCATGTTTTTGGGGAAATATTTACATCTTTTAAAAGCAGCTATAATCCAAGTTGTGTTAAAAGAATGAAAGAAGCTCCCAGAGGCAATAAATCAAGCGGTCAGAGCACCTGTTTGCTTATTTAAACCAAAAGTAACTTTTAACGGTTATTCAACTTTCTAATTTCTTACTTTCACTTTGTGAGCGATCCACTTCCCTACGCGCCTGACAATAAACGAAACATTTGAAAAGTCTATCATTATCCCTCTTATTTCAGAGAGCAGTTACAATAACTAGACATATTTAGTCCGATTTCAAGAACCTAGTTTGAAATGAAAAGGCTGTTGGTTTAAGGTAAGTTTATCCAGGGTGTAGATTGCCATCCCTGAATGGTGATTTTTCATCATAGGCTTCACAAAGGTTGGCTAAAGGTATCCACCACGTAACCAAATGATAAAAGGTGGCCTATACAGAGAATTTACATTTTACATGTGTATTGTCAAATTTCTCAATTCTGCAGAGTTCATCTCTCATTTCGCATTGTAAAACTCACAGAAAGTTTGCAGTTAACCACTGAAATGCACAGAACCAAAAGTATGTAAACCTACCTTAGATTTAAAGCTGGTACTGCTCCCTTGCTTCCTAACTTCATGCAGGGACAAGAGAGAAAAGACCCAGGTGTGTTTAGAACTTATAAAGTAGATATGTGACACTTCCTAAAATGTGGTATGTAACCATGCCACTTGTAGATCATGTGACTTCAAGGAACTCAACATTTTTCTTATCCCTTTGTAGGTCACAGCCAAAAGAAATGGTGGTGATGTGTGGTGGAAGGCATTTTTAGAACTTTATGTACCCAACCATGGAGTTTGATAACTAATTTCTATCTTTTCTTAATATTTGAAATAGCAGTCAATTCATGGCCATTCATTTCCATATATTACCCTGGTGGTCATCTCAACCATATAGAGCAACTCAGCATTTTTTGTGTTTATTATGTAGTAATGTAGTATTTTTTTGTTTATTATGTAGTAGAGATGGCTGCATGTGGTTTCATTAGGGGTGGTTTAAGCCATCATATTCTGGTTATCAGAGTATGATGGGTTAAAAGGCGCTCTACCAAACAGTTGAGCTGACCTATATTAACAAAGCAATATAGGACAAGATTTTATTGTGCGTCTGCAAATAAGACATGCATCTCATAAAACATAGGTCATACTCAACTCAGGGTGGAGGTTTACAGAAACTGAAACACTGAACACCAAATTCAATTCAATTCAGTTCAGTTTATTTGACAGACTTGTGTCCACAACCACACAAGATGGGACAGATAAAAAGAAAAAGTATTTAAAAACACAAATAAAAGGAATTAAATCACATGCAGACATTTCAGCCAATGCACTCTCAGTCTGGATATGTAATGGAAACAGGAACTTGCAACTTCTGCATGCTGGAGTTTCTATAAAATGACCACAACCACACAAGACAGGACACATAAAAAGAAAAAGTATTAAAAAAACACAAATAAAAGGAATTAAATCACATACAGACATTTCAGCCAATGCACTCTCAGTCTGGATATGTAATGGAAACAGGAACTTGCAACTTCTGCATGCTGGAGTTTCTATAAAATGACCACAACCACACAAGACAGGACACATAAAAAGAAAAAGTATTAAAAAAACACAAATAAAAGGAATTAAATCACATACAGACATTTCAGCCAATGCACTCTCAGTCTGGATGTGTAATGGGAACAGGAACTTGCAACTTCTGCATGCTGGAGTTTCTATAAAATGACCACAGATGGACAATGTAGAGTGGTGTACCGTATGCTTTGTACATAGCCACTTTTACTTGAGTAAACAGCTAAACTTACCTGCAATAGTGTTTACCTGTGCATAGAACTTACAACACTGTCTGCATACATCATCACCACCATTCATATCCTCTGTAATACAATGACCAATAAGGTATTTCATCTTTTTACAGACCTCAACAGGGGCACAGATAGATTTTTTTAAATAAGGGGGGACAAAAAAGGTCAGACAGACAAAAATTTTAACCATTAGTAATAAAATACTGTTTGTATGATTGATCTTTCACTTTCCTTTACAACTATATTTCTCCTACATTACTACATCACTATGCATTTACATTTACATTTACATTTAGCAGACGCTTTTATCCAAAGCGACTTACAACTTTTGTCAACTATCAATTGTTCAGGGCCAGTCTCCCCTAGAGCACCTTAGGGTTAAGTGCCTTGCTCAAGGGCACAACGGTGGTAGCTGGCTGCAACTGGCTGCTGGACTTCCTCAGTGAGAGGCTGTAGTAAAAATTGTAATATCCTCGAAATAAATATCTGCGAAAGAGAATAGTAATGTGATACAAAGGCATGACGTGTAAAACCTTAGTCTAAAGAGGTAAGACAACCAATCAAGCAAATTATGGTTAAGAACGTGGGAAACAGAGGGTGCTGGTGGAAACCAAATAGACATCTATCTCCACCAGGAATTTAGAGGGAGTGGACATGGAACCTAGACAAGTTAAAGCAACAGAAGGGCAAGAAGTCAAATGTCATTGTGAGGGCAGGAAGGTCTGCCATTTGTTTTACATGTGATGTGTGCTCTGGGGGGTATAAAAGGAAATCCTAGTCTCCAAGAAGGGTTGTTACTCTACATTCCTTGTGTAGGTTTTGTGTGGGTAACTTGTCTCCAGCGTCGTGATTAAAGACTGCAGTGATCCACCAAGTTGCCTGCCTCGAGTTTTTTTGACTACATAAGTGGCGCTGCGAGCAGGGCACCAATCTCTGAGGCTCAGCGTGGAGGACTGAAGGCTCAGGAACCCAACCAAGTCGCGACTGTAGGGAGATCTCTTTGAGATCCTGGAAGAAGGCTGTGTCAGCAATCAAACAGCCCTGTTGCACCCAGCCTGGCCGGAGAGAATCCTCCACCAAAGCAGCTTGCAGAGAAGGGTGGCAATAAGTGGAGGGATGGTGAGGGAAGAGGCAGGGAAAATGGACCTATCAGTTGAATTAGCCGAAGGATTGACATAAGAATGTGCAGGAATGAACCATATGGCTCGCTTCTGTAAGACCAAGAGGACGCACAGGACAAGGGTTATTCGTCACTGCTGAACTCTGTAACTCATGGAAAGGGAGTTTTCAGTGGTCTCAACTATGGTAACCTTTCTGATTTACAACTCAGCCTTATCAACACAGCCTTATCAACAGCCTCAGCTTCTCTGTCTTGTCTTTTTGGGGGATGTTTCTTTTCTTTCTGTTAATCAGGAAGAAGGAAAGTACTAAGAGTTAGGAAAAGTGAACCATTATTGAATGTCACAGGAGCATTAGGGTAGTGAATATCAGAACTAACCCTTTCCTTCCCCCGAAAAGTTATTGGACTGAGATTTTATGGGTAACTTACAGCTTATATTTTAGAAAGTGTTTGAAATAAAGGGATATTTAGGCTTGTCTCAGTCTAGAGAGATAAGGAAATTCTAGAGGACTTGCATTGTGTAGTGGCATACTTTCAAGATATTCCAGATCTGGATTGTTGAGAAAAGGGGTACCAATTAAAGCAAGCAGTTGAGACCATCAACGTAGCTGGCATAATTAAAGTTAAATAATTTTAAATAAAATTTAATACTTTAAATAATTAAAGTAAAGCTACACTGCAGCAGTAGTAGACCTGTCACCTGGTCTGACATCTTTGTTTGCAAACCTAAAATTCTTATCCACATGTGGTTTTAACAACAGTGCAAAGGAAATTGAATGGTATAGCATAATTAGTTAAAGGCTGTCAAGGCCAAAGGCTGAACCTTGAAATGATTTGTCCTTTTTAGGCATTTCTTTGTCTTCGTCTGAACATCTAAGTGGTTTTTACGGATCATCAATTGGGATGTGTTAGAATAGATACGCTTTGTTTATTTTGGTTTGTTGATATTTGGAAAAATGAAAAGTTTACCAATACCTTGCCACAAAGATGGAGAGTCCCAATCCTTTTTTTTACAAAGCTCTAAAATCTTGCCTCTCAAAATTTTCCACCAACAGATAGTAACATTTTCTTTTATGTAAACTGCGTCGAAAAAGGTGTGCCAATGTTGAAACTGCGGCAGCGTAAACATTCCTGGCCAGTGGGGGACTGGAGCGTCTCCTGACAAGTTGCAGCTCTGTCAGGAGAGAATTAAGTAGGCGGGTCATAAATTCCCTCCTTACTGGTGGGCCCTAGATGCAGACAGCATCTAAGCAAGACTGCTTGCCCTAGACCCAAGGCAATGTATCTAATATTGCGCTACCTAGAAAGCTTAGTGCTCTAAATGTGTTGTGTGCACACATTCTAAAACTTTAAAGCTATGACTTGGACTGACAGGAAGGATGACTTGGACTGACGTGACTTTTGGCTGTGTTGAGATTTTTGCAGAAGCGAAATTACTTTAGTTTTACCTTCATCAAATTTTCTAACTATGACCTATGTTAAACATGTCTTGGATACATTTTAAGACATAAGACAATAGACTGGAGGCAGATTTAACAAAACAATTGCACCATGTACCAAGAAGAGTGCACACAGAACATGGGTGGCAACAGCTGTTAGTGAGCTGTTGAGCCTGTAGGTAGCCAACATAAATACATAGACGTTCCAGTGCTCAGTGGAACTGCAAGAACAGACTTTACAGCCACAGACACCCATCCTGGCATATGAGCATATGACATTAACTCTCTTGTGTGTGTTGTACACTATACTGTAGTATCTCTAGCAAAATTCACATGACTGATTTGGAATTATTTCTATGGGCACAAACATTTCTGGCATACCTTTAACAACTCAAAAACAAATGTCAATCACTCTGAAAAAATGTAAGGGTCTGGATAGGTAGGAAATGGCTATGCTGCAGTGAATCAATTTGATATATGGGTACTCCCTCCTAGAACATTTTAAGTGACAACTGCCAATTTGATTTGGTGTTACTCTGATGACCTATGATTTGGTGTTACTTTAGGATCTGATGATGTGATGACAACTGAGTGTTCCATGAGAAAGTCAATGACAAAAATGATTATACAGAGTCAAACTATATGAACAAGTCTTGGCTATTCACTGTTAATATTGAGGACATCTAGCCAAAGTCTGATGTAAGAGACTATCATGCCTCCATGCACCAATATAAATTCAGTACAAGCAGCAAACAAGCAGACACGTCCACAAAAGAGCCGTGCAAGGGGGGGAGTACAGTGAAAAGTTGAAACCAGAATGCAGTACAGTGAAAATTTTTAATTTGAAATTTAGATACCAGTTACCTTAAGATAGCTCAAAATCCTAAGTAGACAAACTTCGTCTTGCATCAGGATTCACTACAGCAGCAGGTGTTTATTGTGCGAGGTGCTTTATCTGTCGACTCACAGTGCACCCACAATGGGAGTCAAATTAGAGCTTCACTCAACCTGTTTAAGCCTACTTTGTAAAATGTCTTGCCTAATATAAAGGAAAACATCAATGTGTATCATACAAATAAAGCTACTTCAAAGATTAAAGAAATTGCAAATTGATGTAAGAATCCAAGGTGAATACCACCCACAAACTGCACTAGCTGTCAAGGTGAATAGAATGAGTGACAGTACAACTTTACCTTAGAGGCCGGGTAGCAAGATCTACAAGGCACAGCACTTGAGAGATCTTGATTACTCGTCCCATACCAGCCCCTAGGGTTTTTATATATATAAAACAATATAACGGAAAAAATGCAAAGGGAAGAATGACTAGTTAGTGTGAAGAACTGATACTGCTCTGTCTTTTGTTTCCCAACAGGTGATGTCAGCTGTATCACAGAGTTTCCAGATTACACACCAGGTGCAACCATGGTCCTGAGTGCTCATCTAACAATGGAGGAACAATGGAGAGGACCATACTGGTGGAAAGGACCAAGTGTTTTGTCCACACTAATGGCCCTGAGGATGGCTGAAAGCGACTCTGTGCTCCAATGATCTCAGCGCAAAGTGGTGAACGATCCAGAAGAAAATATGAACTGAATGGCATAAAGAACATGCTACAAAACGAGTGGAAGAAGCCCAGCACACCAGAACTGGTCACCTTGGTAACAGGAACAGGAAGCAAACATCACTAAGAACTCTTTTGGTGGAAACATCTGAGCTCTTGGCTGAATATAAGGACTAAGTTGAATTTAAGGTTTGATAACATACTGGAGAGCCTATACAAGTTCCTACAAAAAAGGGTTTGTGTGTTTATCAGTCACTGCCAACAAGAAAGATAAAACAACCAGAAATGAATTAGGAGAAAGTAAATGTCAATTCAAATGTCAAATCTCAATGCAAATTATGACATGTCAAACTTGGAAAACAAACAAGAAAGAAGTAGTAGACCAGCACTATGGTTGGGAGGAGATTTATTTTCCGCTTTTTAGATACAGTGAGGTACCTAGTCCAAATTTAAATTTTGCGCTTCCTTTAGGCATGTATTGGGTATGTGGGAATAAATTATGTTCATACTGGCCTTCCAAGGCAGTAGGAACATGTTATCCGCAACTACGCCCTCAATCTGGATTGTACGAGATAAACACCTCCATTATGGGGGACCAAACTAAAAAGTATGTACATAGACAAAAAAGAGACATGACCTACACAGCAGGAGGAGAAAGCAAATGGAGTGGTTATGTATTAGCAGATCCCTGGACCGGCCAAGGAGCCACAGTTGGTTGGACATTGTCACCGTGGGCTGGCGTAGTAGCTACATTACAAAAATTAATGGATTAGCATGTCAGTTGCAAAGGGTGGCTAATGAAACAGCATCAGCCATGTCAATGCCGAATAAGGAAGTAAGAGCAACCAGAACCAAATTAATAGCTCCAAAATTAGGCTTGGACTTTTAGCTATTGGCAAAGCAAGGAGGTCTAAAGTTGCAATTAGCTTAAAGCTCAGCCCAACCTAGGGAGAAAGTTGTAGACTATCTCCAAGAGGAGTTTTCGCCATCATGAGAACAGTAACTACTGTAACTGTAACAGTAACTTGTGTACTAACTACACAAACTAATATTGAGTTCGGGAATGTGTTGTCCTATTACAAAGAATGTGGACATTGCACCTACTGTACAGATAGGTTACTGTACAATTTTGTACATTTGAAAGAAGCCAGTAAAATAAAGTTAATGAATTTGTGTGCCTCAACACCTGCCCATTTAATCTACACTTGTAACGGACGTGGCTTTTGTTATTTCCCTGTTTTGTTGATTTGAATAAACTCTTTACTGTTACCTCTGCCTCCACCTGTCTGTGCCTGACAGTAGATTTACTCCCAGTATAGTTTCTGCAGTTGTCATGCTCATTTTAATGTCAAGGAATGGGAAGTTCAATCAGTTTACAGTTAGCAGGTTACAATGCTAATGTTATGGGGGTAATATGCACAACTAATGCATTAGCATGCTATCCTCCTCAGACTACATGAACTAACTGTCATCACTGCAGTCAGCATTGTTCAGTACACAGTTCAGCTATAAGTCTAATTGCACTTCTGATTTCACGGAATTAGGTGTAAATGTGAAACTCGTCTTATTACTCACTTATTACACACCTTCATGAAATACCTGCCCATAGCTAATGTTAGCAGATATTACAGTAAACGTCCAAGAACTCTTTTATGCCAATGACAGGTTATACTGGTACTTTAATGTGTCAGCTTGCATAGAAATGATCTCTATGATGATCCCGTTTACTCCAGCAGATGTAAATAAACTTAATAGCACTGTTTGTACAACCAACAGTTGCAGCCTGGTAATGCCGTTGACTTCACGTTACAGTGCACAGAAAATCTACCTCAAAGAAACCGATCTACAGTATCAATAAACTTTAAGGTATCACTCGCTTGTCCTCAGGTATCTCACACTTGCTCACATAACTGTCCATTGGATTTGTTCAACTCTCTGTGTCAATTAGTGCTCCCATTAGTAATCGTTGTACTATTTTTGCCAATGTTTGGTGTCCCTAAATATGGCCGCCATCACACTTACGTGACATACTAGCCTCAACTCAATACTACAACAAAACATGCTAATATCATTGCAATCAGTTAACTCATTGCCGGGTTTAGTGACAGATGGCACAACAAAAAATAATCCAACTTTGGGAGTTTTATTTTTCTTCTTTTTCTCTTTTGCATCTCCACTTTTACTTTTCGCATGACAACCTACAAACACATATCTTCATTATGTAATGTAGTCTGTGTACTTTTTTAAGCAGCCTTTTAATTTCCTCTCATCATGCACTGCATTTTGGCAAATTACACAAACATTTTTCCTCATTAAATTCAATTCAATTCAGTTTTATTTATACAGCGCCTTTTACAATAGTATTGTCTCATGGCGCTTCACAGAAGGAGCACCCAAGAGCAACAGGGGCAAGGAAAAACTCCCTTATGTTCAGTTAATCTAGGAAGAAACCTTGGGCAGATCCACGACTCAAGGGGCTAACCCAACTGCCAGGGGTCATGGAGAAAAATTACAATCAGTAGTAACCATGACAGACTATAAGTTGCCTATGGTTTAGCTAAGGTTCATAATAGTTCATAATAGAGTACTATCCCACTTTTACATTACATGGTAATCAGTCTATAGGTGGTTATCAGGAATTATGGCTGGACAATGTAGCAGCGGCCAGGCATAGTGACAAACTCAAAGGAGTGAGATGGGTCATGGGGGTAACAGTAAGGGTCCATTTGACAGCGCCATTGTGAGGGGGGGTCAATCACAAAGCCTCAGGAAGGGGAGTCGGGCCCAGCATCGGCGTCCAGGAAGGTCCTCTGTGATGGGGAGTCGGTCCTGACATGGGCCTCCCGTAGTGTTGGTTGTAGTCCACTCAGGGGGGGAGGGTGAGAGGAGTCCGCCAGAATGAGGCAGGGATGACACTCAGCAAAGATAATTGTGGACAGAGGAAAATAGTGAATTAGGCCAGGCTCACACATCAGAAAGCAAATGTGTAATTTGGGCATACATACAAGTGTATAAATATATATATATACATATAAATATTGAGAGAGAGCTGAAAGAGAGAGAGAGGGAGTTGTACGGCATGACACATGAAGGTTTTGTGGCGGCGCTAGGCTATAGCAGCATAACTAAGGTATGATGCATGGTAACCCAGCACCACTGCAGGGATGGTCAGTGGCTGCCATGCCTCGCAACTGGGGGCAACAGCAGAGGCAGTCCCTTCCAAAAGACCCATGAGAAGTGATGATTTGCCATGCACCATCCCTAACTATAGGAAACAGTAAAGAGGAAGCTTTTAAGTCTAGACTTAAAGGTATTGAGAGTGTCCGCTTGTCGAATGTGGGGGGGGAGATTATTCCACAGGAGGGGTGCACAGTAACAAAAGGCTCTTCCTCCTATCGTAGATTTTGATATTCTTGGGATTACAAGGAGACCAGCATTTTGGGATCTTAGGGTTCTAGGAGGGTGGTAAGGGACAAGTAAGTCTTTAATATATGTTGGTGCATCGCCCTTGAGGGCTTTGTAGGTTAGGAGGAGTATTTTAAAATCAATTTGACTTTTAATAGGGAGCCAATGTAGGGAAGCAAGGATAGGAGAGATATGTTCATATTTTTTAGTCCTGGTGAGAGTTCGGGCCGCAGCATTTTGTATTAGTTGTAGGTTTTTGATGCAAGTATTTCTACACCCAGAGAACAGAGCATTGCAATAATCGAGCCTGGAAGAAATAAATGCGTGTATTAATTTTTCAGCATCCTCAAAGGATAAGAACTTTCTAACCTTAGCAATATTTCGTAGGTGAAAAAAATATGTTTTTGAAATGTGTTTTACATGACTATTTAGAGAGAGGTCCTGGTCAATAATTACCCCAAGGTCTTTAACTTTTGCATTACATGACAGTGACAGGCCACTGAGTAAGTTTTGGTGATGGGGTAGAGTGTTGGTCAGCTGTTTAGGGCCAATCATCATAACTTCAGTTTTATCAGAATTTAAACAAAGGAAATTATTAGTCATCTAGGTTTTGATGTCTAGGAGACATGCATCAAGTTTAGTCATTGGCATATAGTCATTAGGTTTCATAGAAAGGTAAAGCTGGGTATCATCAGCATAGGAGTGGAAAGTGATACCATGTTTCCTTAGAACAGATCCTAACGGTAACATGTACAGGGAGAACAGCAGGGGACCTAGCACTGAGCCTTGGGGTACACCAAACTTTACTTTGGTATGGGTTGATGACTCATTATGAGCATGTACAAACTGGTAGCGACCAGAGAGGTATGATTTGAACCAGGCTAATGCAGTGTCTTTGATGCCTATCATGTGTTCAAGTCTGTGTAGTAGGATACCATGGTCAATAGTGTCAAAGGCAGCACTAAGATCCAATAGGATTAATATTGATATATATCCATTATCAGATGCGATAAGGAGGTCATTGAAGACTTTAACTAGGGCTGATTCTGTGCTATGATTAGTTCTAAAGCCTGACTGAAAGGTTTCCTGGATATTATTGTCATTTAAGAAGCTACAGATTTGCTTAGACACCGTTTTCTCAAGTATTTTTGAAACAAATGGGAGGTTAGATATGGGTCTGTAATTAGCAAGGACATCAGGATCAAGGTTTGGTTTTTTAATTGATGGTTTAATAACAGATGTCTTGAAAGATTTTGGGACATGCCCAGCTATGAGTGAGTCATTTATAATTTTAAGAATCGTCTCAGCCAATAGAGGGAGAGCTGCCTTAAGAAGATCAGTTAGGATAGGGTCCAATAAGCATGTTGAGGCTTTAGCTAAAGAGATCAAAGACATAATTTCTGATATATTGGTGGGTGTGAATGAATCAAAGTATGTTACAGGTTGACTAGAGCTAGCTGTAACCATTACATGTGGTCCAACTGGATTTGAGGTTACAAGGGAGTTGTGTATTTTAAGTCTAATAGATTCAATTTTGTCATTGAAATAGTCCATGAAGTCCTTGCTGCTTAGAGTTATTGGAATGGAATGGGACACCTCGTTCCTGCTTTTTGTTAAATGGGATATAGTGTCAAAAAGGAATTTTGGATTATCTTTATTATTGTGTATAAGTGAGGAATAGTATGCTGATTTGGCATTGTTAAGTGCTGTCTTGTACTCTTTTAAGCTATCTTTCCAAGCAAGGCGGAACACTTCAAGTTTAGTGGCATACCATTTCCTTTCAAGTCTACGAGCAGCTTGTTTCAGTAAGCGAGTCTGTGTGGTATACCATGGGGCAGTTTTTTCTTGTTTCCTAGTTTTCTTTTTGAGTGGTGCAATTGTGTTGAATGTGGAGTATAGTACATTTACAACACTGTCAGTTAATTGATCAATTTGGGTTGGGCTTGGCATAGAGCCTTCTAATACAGGGCTATATTGGCTCAGCAGAGGCTCAAGGAGAGACGGAATTTTTGCTATGAAGTCATCTGTAGTTTTGGGAGTTATGTTTCTAGTGTAGTAGTAGACTGAGTTAGGTGCTACATAGTCTAATGTGATTTTTAAAGTTAATAAGTAGTGGTCAGTTAGTGTAGAGTGTTGAGGTAGGGTTGTAAGTTGTTCTATTTGTACTCCATGTGTCAGAACAAGATCAAGGGTGTGGTTACCTTGATGTGTAGGTGTGTTTACATTTTGGGAGAAGCCAATGTGATCAAGCAGAGATTGGAAACTAATTGCCAGGCTATCATTTGCAACATCGATGTGGATATTAAAATCACCTAATATGATTATCTTTTCTGTTTTAATGACTAGAGCGGACAGGAAGTCAGAGAATTCTGATAAGAATTCAGTGTAGGGGCCTGGAGGTCTATATAATGTTACAATTGTTAAGGGTTTAGCACCATTCCCATCAGGATGAATCAAGTTAAGGACAAGAACTTCAAAAGATTTAAAAATATAATCAAGCTTAGGGGCCATAATGAGATTTGAATTGTGAATTGTGGCTACTCCTGTCAGGTCCGCATCGGATCTGGTCACGGCCACGCCCCCTCACTCAACGCCACGGTCTCACAGCTCATCTCCTCGTTTGCACTCTCCTCCTCAAGCACGATCACCTTCACCTGAGTTCTAATTGGTGTCACCTGGTCTCCACTCTACTTAAGCCTCCCTCCTGCTTCACTTGGTGTCTGGTCTCGTCGCTGTTACCTTGTTTCCTGCGTGCTTGTGTGCTTCCTTCGTCTCCCGTGATCTCCCGTATCACCACCCGCGTAAGCCTAGACTTCCCCGTTAATATTGTCCCACTCCGTTTATCTTGATCTTGTAATTAGTACTGTTGTGTTTAACTCCTTAATCTTCTGTGTGTTAGTTTTGTCCCTAGCCTCTGTGCGTTGTTCTTTTCCGTTTCTCCGTTATAGTAACGGACACGACTTTTGTTACCCCTCTGTTCTGTGTTTCAATAAAGATTCTTTAGTTTATCTACTGCCTCCGCCTGTCTGAGTCTGACAGAAGACCAGACCTTAAAATAATCATGGAGGCTCAGAACCCCAACCCCTTTCGAGCTTTGGTCGACGAACTGCGCCTTAGCTTGTTGACTCACGTGACGCCGCTAGTCAGCGTCGTTGCGCCCACTCCGGATCCCCCGCCTTACTCCGGAGACCCGGAGGCTTGTGGTGGGTTCCTGCTGCAGTGCACTCTCGCCCTGGAGATGGACCCGCGCCGTTTCCCCACTGAACGTGGCAAGGTGGCGTATGTCATCTCGCGCCTGGACGGCCGGGCCCTCCAGTGGGCAGAGAGTGTCTGGCAGCAGGCGGGACCCACCACACAGTCTGTGGACGCTTTCCTGAAACACTTCCGGGAGGTCTTCCAGGCTCCGGTCGGCGACTCCGTCATCCAGGAACAACTACACCACCTGAAGCAGGGTGGATCTAGCATCACCGAATACGCTCTCCGCTTCCGGACCCTCGCCGCCGCCAGTGGGTGGAACGAACCAGCCCTGCTCACCACCTTCCGCCTGGGCCTGGAACCTGCCCTGCGCCTCCACCTGGCGGCCTACGATGACTCCGTCGGCCTGGAGCGCTTTATCCAGCTCGCCATTCGGGTGGCGCACCGGAGAGAGGGCTGCCTGCCACCAGTCTCCCGTGCCGCTCCGCAGCCCCTCCGACCCGCTCCTGCCGACTCCACGCCCGAGACCCCCATGCAGGTCGATTCAGTCAAGCTCACTCCCACCGAACGACGCAGGCGGGTCGAACAGGGCCTGTGCCTCTACTGTGGGGCCTCAGGACACCACATCCGCGCTTGCCCTGTACGCCCGTCTCGCGTCCAGGTGAGTGGAGCCAGTCTGCAACCGTCAATTTTATCTCCCTTGTTGATCACCATAACCCTGTCTACCACCAATGTCTCCCTCTCAGCCCGGGCCCTCCTCGACTCTGGCTCCGCCGGGAACTTCATAGCCGGCTCCCTCTGCCGACGCCTGAAGCTACCGCGTCGGGAGAGCCCCCACCCCTACGTCGTGCACTCCGTAGTGGGTCGGCCCATGACCCGACGGACCATCCGGCATGCCGTGGGCCCCCTGACACTCCAGATTAGCGCCAGCCACAAGGAGAGTATAGACTTTCTGGTCCTCGAGGAGGCCACCGTGGACCTTATCCTGGGCCGCCCATGGTTGGTTCAGCATGCTCCGGTGGTGGATTGGGCCACCGGAGAAATCTTAAAGTGGGGTGATTCATGTCGTAATCAGTGTTTGTCTTGTCTCCCGGTTCCTAGGTCCCGTCACAGTCACTCCTCCCTGGTGGTGGGATCAACCTCAGTCGAAAGCCCACACTCGGCCCGTAGCACCGTCATTCCCCACGACTACCGTCACTTCGCCGAGGTGTTCTGTCCCGCACGCGCCACACAACTCCCTCCACACCGGCCCTGGGATTGCGCCATTGACCTGCTGCCGGGAGAGCCAGTGCCTAGGGGTAGGGTCTACCCGCTGTCCTTGCCTGAGCAAGCGGCCATGGAGGAATACATCCGGGAGGCCTTGCGCCAGGGGTACATTCGCCCGTCGGTCTCGCCCGCCGCCTCCAGCTTCTTCTTTGTGGCCAAGAAGGACGGAGGACTGCGACCCTGCATCGACTACCGAGCCCTGAATCGGATTACTGTGAAGTTCCGCCATCCTCTCCCCCTGGTCCCGGCCGCCCTGGAACAGCTTCGTGGGGCGGTGGTATTCACGAAGCTAGACCTGCGGAGTGCCTACAACCTCATCAGAATACGAGAGGGGGATGAGTGGAAGACGGCCTTCATCACCCCCAACGGTCACTACGAATACCGGGTTATGCCCTACGGGCTAGCAAACGCCCCCTCCGTATTCCAGTCTTACATGAATGAGGTGTTCCGGGAATATCTCCACCGGTTCGTCCTAGTCTACATCGATGACATCTTGATCTATTCCCGGAACGAAGCCGAACATCAACAGCACGTGGCACAGGTACTCCGCAAGCTCCGTGAACACCACCTCTACCTCAAGGCGGAGAAGTGCGTCTTCCACGTGCATCAGGTCCAGTTCTTGGGGTACAACATCTCCGCCCAGGGCGTTAAGATGGACCAGGGGAAGGTTGACGCCGTACTCCACTGGCCGTCTCCCACTACGGTCAAGGAACTTCAGCGTTTGTTAGGCTTCGCCAACTTTTATCGCCGGTTTATCAAAAACTACAGCCTAGTGGTCGCTCCTCTCACCAACCTGCTTCGGTCCAAGCCCAAGACCCTCCAGTGGTCCCCCGAGGCGGCGCGGGCGCTCCAGGACCTCAAGGCCTCCTTCGCTTCGGCTCCTCTCGTCACGCTCCCGGACCCTACCAAGCCCTTCGTCGTGGAGGCAGATGCCTCCACAACCGGAGCAGGTGCGGTCTTGTCCCAGGAAAGCGGGTCTCCAGCCAGACTACATCCGTGCGCCTACTTTTCCCGCAAGTTTACCCCGGCCGAGCAGAACTATGACATTGGAAACCGGGAACTGATCGCCGTCAAACTTGCTTTGGAGGAGTGGCGCCACTGGCTGGAGGGAGCCCAACACCCCTTTCGTGTCCTCACTGACCACAAGAACCTGGCCTACCTCCGTGAGGCCAAACGGCTGAACCCTCGTCAGGCCCGGTGGGCGCTATTCTTCACCCGCTTTGACTTTGTTCTGTCTTACAGGCCGGGGTCCAAGAACGTCGTGGCCGACGCGCTGTCCAGAGTCCATGGGGATGCGGACTCACCCAAGTCCCACGAGCCTATCCTGCCGGCACACCTCATCGTGAGCCCGATCCAGTGGGCTCTGGACAACCGTGTCGCCCAGGCGGTGGCCCAGGAACCAGCGCCCCCCGAGACCCCGGCTGATCGTCAGTTTGTGCCCGCCGGGCTTCGACAGGAGGTGCTCGAAAGCCTCCATACCTCCCTGGGCACTGGCCATCCGGGGGCTGCCCAGACCCTCTCTCTCCTCCGCGATCGGTACTGGTGGCCGCAGATGCACCGCGACGTCCAGAGGTATGTGGCTGGATGTGCTGAGTGTGCCATGGCAAAGACTCCCCGACATCTCCCAGAGGGTAAGCTCCAGCCTCTCCCGGTACCCCAGAGGCCATGGTCACACCTAGGCGTCGATTTTATTACTGACCTGCCCAAATCTAATGATTTTACATGTGTTTTAGTGGTGGTGGATCGATTCTCGAAGTCATGCAAACTCGTTCCCATGAAGTCTATCCCCTCGGCGGCAGAGACCGCCGAGGCCGTGTTTACTCATGTCTTTCGCCATTTCGGGTTACCCGAGGACGTGGTGACCGATCGGGGACCCCAATTTATATCGAGATTCTGGCGGGCCTTCTTAGGGCGCCTGGGTGTGGCCGTCAGCCTCACGTCGGGGTACCATCCACAGACCAACGGCCAGACGGAGCGGAAGATCCAGGAGATCGGCCGGTTCCTACGCACCTTCTGCTCTCATCATCAGAACCGGTGGAGCCACTTCCTACCCTGGGCCGAATACGTGCAGAACTCCTTACGCCAACGCGCCACCGGACTCACCCCTTTCCAGTGCACACTCGGCTACCAGCCACCCCTCTTCCCCTGGCACACCGAACCCACCGCGGTGGTCAACGTGGAGGACTGGTACCAGGAGAGTGGTAGGGTCTGGGAAAGAGCACATCAGCAGCTCCAGAGAGCAGTCCAACGCTTTCGACACCACGCAGACGCGCGGAGAGGGCCCACACCCACCTATGAGGTTGGCCAGAAGGTCTGGCTCTCCACTCGGGACATCCGCCTCCGACTGCCCTCTAGGAAGCTCAGCCCCCGGTTCATCGGTCCCTTCGACATCGTGCAGCAGGTCAACCCGGTCACTTTTAAGTTACGTTTGCCCCCTCACTACCGCCTTCACCCCACTTTCCATGTGTCCCTACTTAAACCCTATCACGCACCTCACCATGTTTCTCCTCTCTCCTCAGCTCCCGATGCGCGGCCTGAGCCTCCTTTGCCGCTCCTGTTGGACGACGGCCCGGCTTATGTGGTCGACTCCGTCCTCGACTCCAGGCGCCGTCGGAGTATCTGGTGGTTTGGGAGGGGTACGGTCCGGAGGAACGTTCGTGGGTCCCGAGGGAGGACATCCTGGACCCCAACCTGCTCACCGCCTTCCACGCGGAGCATCCGGACCGTCCCGCTCCCCGAGGTCGGGGTCGTCCCAGCCGGCGTACCCGGCGCCCGGGCCGTCGTACTCCAGGAGCGGCCCCTGAAGGGGGGGGTAATGTCAGGTCCGCATCGGATCTGGTCACGGCCACGCCCCCTCACTCAACGCCACGGTCTCACAGCTCATCTCCTCGTTTGCACTCTCCTCCTCAAGCACGATCACCTTCACCTGAGTTCTAATTGGTGTCACCTGGTCTCCACTCTACTTAAGCCTCCCTCCTGCTTCACTTGGTGTCTGGTCTCGTCGCTGTTACCTTGTTTCCTGCGTGCTCGTGTGCTTCCTTCGTCTCCCGTGATCTCCCGTATCACCATCCGCGTAAGCCTAGACTTCCCCGTTAATATTGTCCCACTCCGTTTATCTTGATCTTGTAATTAGTACTGTTGTGTTTAACTCCTTAATCTTCTGTGTGTTAGTTTTGTCCCTAGCCTCTGTGCGTTGTTCTTTTCCGTTTCTCCGTTATAGTAACGGACACGACTTTTGTTACCCCTCTGTTCTGTGTTTCAATAAAGATTCTTTAGTTTATCTACTGCCTCCGCCTGTCTGAGTCTGACAACTCCACCACCACGCCCGTGATGACGTGGTGTGTGATAATTTAGATGACTGGGGGGGTAGCTTCATTTAGTGGGAGGTATTCATCAGGTTTTAGCCAGGTTTCTGTAAGACACAGTATGTCAATTTGATTATCAGAAATAAGTTCATTTATTAAAGTCGTCTTTGAGGAGAGCGAATGAATATTTAATAAGCCAAATTTCAGTTGTGATTTCTGGCTATATTCTTTTTTTGTTTCTAGTTTTATTTTTGTGAGGTTGGTATAATTTATACCTCTACCGGGTCGTTTTGAAAACGTTTTAGTCGCGGACACTCTCACGGTCTGTCTGCTGCTAGGGTGACGGCGGGGCGGCAGAGAACTGTGTAGGACAGTAATTCTGCTACCTGGACCAAACTCTGGTTCGTCAGGAACAAGCCGAGTTTAAGTGACGGTCAATGTTCCTAGAAAGGAGCTCAGCACCCATCCGAGACGGATGGATACCATCTCGATTCAAAAGTCCAGGCTTTCCCCAGAAGGAGCTAAAGTTATCGATGAAGCCCACATTGTTATCGGCACACCATCCTGACAACCATCGGTTCAGTGAAAAAGCTGAGCATTTCTTCACCGCGTTTAATAGGTATGGGACCAGAGAAAGTTACAGAGTCTGACATCGTTTGTGCCAACCTGCACAAGGAAATAAAACTCGTTTTAGTGATCTCCGACTGCCTTAATCGGACGTCGTTAGTGCCAGTATAGATAACTATCCGGGGGTACTTCATTACTTGTTTAGCCGCCAGCACTTTTAAATAGGCTTCGATGTCGCTTGCTCTAGCCCCAGAGATTGAAGTGACTACGGCCGACGGAGTCGCTAGATTCACATTTCGTACAGTAGCCAATTACCAGAGTTTTGTCTTGGTTGGAGGAGCTACTTAGGGGGGAGAATCGATTAGAAACATGAATTGGTTGGTGGTGTGCAGGGGGTTTCGTTCTGCGGCTAGTGCCCCTCACCGTAACCCACTTTCCCTGCTGCGAGGGAGATGCCGCCGGTTCACTGGCTAGCTTGCTAGGGGATGATCTCTCTGGTACATCCACACTTGCTAAGGGGGCAGCAATGCTATCTGGCGCTGAGTAAGTCTTCTCTAAAGTGTGGAAGCGGCTTTCTAACTCAGTGATCCTTGCCTCCAGACTAGCCAGCTGTCTACAAGTGTTACACGTATCATAACCGCTAAAGGAGGCTGGGGAGTAGCTAAACATCTGACAAGCCGGGCAACGGATAGAGAGAGAGCGAGGAGGAGAAGTCATACTGTAGGAAGTGTTAAGTGTTAAGGTATAGTTTAACAATTTTAACAGTTGTGTTAAGGTATAGTTTAAGAAACAAAGTGGATAAGTGGGTAGAGAGTATGCCAATTTACGAATAATATCTGCGATTTGGACTAGCGTTGCACACAGCTACAAACACAGTGTAGAGGAAATGACGTAGCACGCTTACCGCAATTAAACACAAAAGAAACAATATAATTTAACTACAACATTAATTCTTATAAGTAACTTACGTCTTACTTATCACATTTTAAAATAGTTTTAGCAATTCACAAATGACAATTTTCACAAGTCACTCAAATCATGATTTTGAGTCTGAAATCTACTTGACTGTTGCCAGTTTCCATTTGTGTGCTTTGATATGTGTGCGCATGTATGTGAAGGCAAGGGGTCACTTCTTGACCATCGCTCACTTGTAAAGGTTTTCTCTGTTATCTCTTTTTCTTCTTCTGACTATTCTCTACTGACTGTTTCTTTCTCTCTCCTGTTTATTATTTTTCAATGGTCAAAGAGATTAACTGATGCCCGGTAGCAGTTATTTGACAAAAAAAGGACTTAACAAATCATCATGGGCCTAAAATCAATGTAGGTTAGGTTGGCATTCCCTTCACTGAATGATTTAAATATTATTTACATTTACATTACATTTAAGCATTTAGATTTAGATTTAGACGCTTTTATCCAAAGTGACTTACAAAAGATGATAACATTCAAGCTACAACACAATGAAAGAAACTAACAAAGAGACAGAACTAACATTATGTAGCTTGCCTGCAGTTATGGGCCAAAGTGCAATGTAGTTGGCCTACAATAACATCTTAATATCTAACATGCTGCTTTTTGTGTGGGTTAAATGCAAAGTAGTGCAACAAGCTACAGTTTTATTCATGACCAAAATATTGCATTTCCTGAATTATGAGCTGCAAATAATTTTTCAAAAATGCAGTTTCAGATAGAGGATAGAGGTTGACTGTAAAGGTACATCTGCACAAAATGCCAAACTGCCACAATCATAATTAGTCTCCCTGTAATTCTCTGTCATTGTATCTTTGATTCTCTGTGACAAATGCCAGCAGCTCATTTATTTGTGACTTTGGGTTTTAGTGCATTGAAGTTCCTGCGAGTTGTGATATATTGTTTGTTCAAATTGCTCATTCTACAAATAGCACACACTCCGCAGTTTTTCAAAACCTAAGTGCTCTTGTTTTGAGAAATAGACATGTGGCCACTCTGCAATGTTTAGCTAACATTCTTGTTTTGAGAAGTTAGATACAAGTCTAAAAGATGGTAAATTTGGTACAGGAGTTATAAGTCTCATCAATTAGAAAAAATACCATGGACATTACCTCGGTGTCCTCAATGGTAGCTACAGCCATGCCTTGAAATCTCTAGCACTAAGACTGACGTAATCAGGCATCAGGCATGCATGTGTCTCTGCCGGTTTGATCCCCGACCAGTGGATCATGGCTGAAGTGCCCTTGAGCAAGGCACCTAACCCCTCAGTGGGCGTTGCTATAGCAGGTAGCCAACTGCTAATTCACAGTTGGGTTAAATGCAGAGACCAAATTTTCCTCATGGGTCTCAAAATAGTATGGATTACTGTTATTTCTTCTTTCACACTTGAACCATGGAAGCTGAAATGGGCAGAGGCAAGGCAGGTGGCGTCTTGTGTTCTCCTTCAGAAAACCAAAAGAGGTTATCTTACGTTCTCTTTTAGTTGAAGCACTTGACACCACTTATTGGGAACACATATATCACGGCCTCTGAACACAGTGCTTATACGTCCCACATGACAGACAAAACATGACTAAAAGTGAATGTCGCCACGCTGTCACTAGCCATTAGGGAGGGTGGTGTCCACACCGGCCCCTTCACAACATTACAGACACCTAGCTAGCCAGGCGGGGCGAACCATGCAGGCACGTCACATCCAACTATAGATGAGGTCAAGTGTTCACACATCATCACAGCCTCACAGACACACAATGAGCAGTCAAAGTGAGCCATAGGTGCACAGGGGACGTCTAGTGACTGGGTGGACTAAATTCTCTAGCCTTGTCACATCAACCCAGATATAATGAGTGAAGAACCATCACGCCATGGTGCATGCGTGATGTTCAACTGTACACTGGACTACTCCACATCAGACCAGACATAGTGAGTGGGGACACGGTGCACGGTCGGCGTGCATGTGACGTTCAGTAGCAGGGGCCAAGTGACCACACTGGGCCCATCAGAACATATCAGACACATAGTGAGCTCAGCATAGCTTGGCATAGCATGCCGTAGGGGTGCACGCCACCTCCACATCAAAGAGGTGGGCAAGGTGTCCTTGACGGCTCAGGATCAAAACTCATGGCAGCCGATTGCACAGAGCAGGCAACAGACTTGCTCGTGACATCCAGGCTATTGAAGCAGGCAAAGGTGTTACCACTGGCCCAGCTGGCTGACTGACAAATGTCCTGCACAGGGACACCTTTCAATATGGCCCATGATGCAGAGACGCTTCTCCTAGAGAGGGCTCTCAGCTCTTCAGGCAGATGCATGCTGACCATCTCGACAAGCCAATGTGGCAGACGTTGTTTTGACAACACAAGCCCACCCTCGGGCTTGTCACCTCGACAAGCCAATGCGGCAGACCTTGTTTTGACAACACAAGCCCTCCGGAAAGGGCAGGTGCGCTCCGTGTATGCGTGCAATCCCCTGACAGGACAGATCATCTTCAGTCCTAGCTACAACTGTGTGACAGGAGAGTCTACGGTGGGCAGATCAACAACCTGTGATGCGGTTAATGAGGCGGTCAAGACCCTGGGTACAAAGAAGGGGTTAGGACACAGAACTACCCTAGAGTCTACAGCAGCAAACTGCATGCATGACAGGTTGACCAAAAGAGTGAGGTCTCCCACATGCGTCCCACAGGGGGTGGGTGGTATAGACGCCTCACACCCCTGATGAAATGGCCAGCTAGCGGGTGTGCGACCGGGGTAACACCGTTCCAACCAACCTGGCACACAGAGATTGCTACCAAGCAGACTGTGTTGAGTGTTGAGAACCACATCACCAGATTTGCTGATGACACAACTGTGGTGCATTTAATAAGCGGAGACAATGAGGACCTGTGCAGAGAGGAGGTGACTCAGCTCAGCAACTGGTGCGCTCACAACAGCCTGTCCCTCAAGCTGGACAGAACAGAAGAACTGATCACTGATTTCAGAAGACCTCCAGGCAAACACACCCCACTGTCCATAAAGAACCTTCCAGTTTAGACTGTTTAGGGCTCAAAGTTTCTGGGCATACACATCACAGACAACCTCACATGGACCAAGAACACCACACACATTACAAAGAAAGCCCAGCAACGCATCTGTTTTCTACGTAAGCTGAAGAAGGCCCCCCCCCCACCTCCACCCTGACAACCCTCTACAGGGGGACTACTGAGAGCATCCTCAGCAGTGCCATTACAGTGTGGTTTGGTAACTGCACCACCGCAGAAAGGAAGGTCCTGCAAAGGATTGTGAGGAAGGCTGAAAAGATCACAGAGACCTCTCTTCCCTCGCACTCTGACATCTACAACACCCACTGTGTGCGCAAAGCCATGAGTATTGTTAGACTCAACACACCCATCACATCTCCCTAATGCCATCAGGGCGAAGGTACCGTGGTTTAACTGCCCGCACCTCCAGAATAGAGAAGAGCTTCTTTCCTTAAGCAGTCAGACTGTTGAACAACAAAGCATGACATGTTTATTCACACAGAACTGAATCTGCACTTTCTATGCTGCTAAACAGTATGTTCTACCTCCACCCCACTGGGAATCTACAAACAGACATTTAATAGAACCACTGTCCTACAACTCCATTACACCAAAACAGATTGTAAGTATGTTTGTCTGATGCTTCTCCCTTCATGACGGGTATGTCTCCAGTTCAAATCTATGAATTTCCCTCCTCCTCCCTGCCACCTGGGGTGTTTGTGCTCACTATGTAGCATGTGAACCTGACCTAATGAGATAGGGTCTGGCAACGAGTGATTGTGGGGACATTGCAATGAAGTAACCAACATGAGATTTGAAGTTACATTTATTGAAGCATTAAACTTTTACCAAAACTCTTCAGAAGTGCAGAAACCCCATAATTTGTGTAAACAATAATTTTAAAGCTCTTTTAAAAATGGCATGTTATTGTCATTATGCTGCCTGTTTTCATGTTAGGATTTTACTTTAGCCTGCGAGCTATTGTTTGTGTTGGTCATTGATGGACACTGCAGTAGTATTAATATTAGCCTTTTTTAGCAGCTTATTTATCATAAGTGTGGTTTTACATTTGACGCCATTTTATTTTTTACTGCAAGCCATAGACAATCAACAAAAGAGCCACAATTTATCTATCTCACTTGTGCCATTGGTTCCTGTTCCGCAGGTACTGTTACATCCCACAGGCATGTCAGCCGTGCCATATGCGCAGAAGTCTACCATGGCTGTGAGGTAGGGGCAAGATGGGAGTGGCCAGAGCCTGGTGAGAAGCACCTGAGTGGCAATGATGTGGTGTGCTGCTGGGAAACACAGAGTTTAGCAGACTGGAGTTAAGAGCAGGGCTTTGAACCGGAGTTTGCCTAGTGGTTTATTATGAACAGACATAGTATTTAGTATTTCTGCTTTTACATTTCACCCATTTGACATTCCCAAATCTGTTAGAACAAAAAAATTCCTGAACCGGTTAATAATGTTCCATATCATCTGTGGGACATAAAAATAGGTAGCTCTCAAACTGGCTATCAGTAGTCACCATGTTGTCCTTTAGTCTCTATACTACAGCAAACATTATAAAACACTAGGCCTCTGCTTTACACAGGCTGAATCACTGTCTTCCTATAGCCTATATGTGAACTGAATAATTTCCTGGTCAAAAAAAAAATGCTGTCATTGTTTTTAAAAGGGTGTCGTAATATAGGATTCTTGCAATGCCTTCCCCGTTTTTAAGACAACTGTTGAAATGTCAAAAATGAGAACTATTAAATAAAAAAAAATTAAATTACTAAATACATTTAAGTAGTAGTAAATAAGTAAAGTAATATTAGCTGTTTCCAACAATGTTGTCACGGCCTAGTTAAGTGAGAAAACAAGTGAAATTCATGTCTAAGACAGCTATTTTATGATTGGTAGCCTACAATATTCTGCATAGGCCTTTTGATTGCCTGCTGGTGGAACTGGTAAGTCTGTCAGTCTTCAGTCTGTCTGCTCTCTCCATGCATTCAGTGATTGACAGGAGGTGAACCTCAGCATTTCATTGCAGGCACAAACCTTTTCAGGAACCATTATTTTAAATTGACATTTCTGTTTCCAGGACATAAAAAAATTGTGAAGTTTTTGGTTCCATTTTTTATCCTGGCAAAATGGAAGAAGTGTTTGGTTTTCAAAAGCCTTAGTAAAGAGTTAAGACTGGCTGATGTAGATGGAGCTGCCAAATTTCATGAAGTCAATGCATAACGCTGCTGAGGGGGCAACAGTCAGTCTAGTGGCTGTCATTACGTTAATGTAATAGCCTATTAAAAGTTATATATTTTTTTACTTGTCCTTTATTTCACCAGGTACAGTCCCATTGAGATATTGAATCTCTGTCACTTGTGTAATGTAAAATACAATTTAAAACCAAAACACCCATCAGAAAGACAGCTGAATTGCTGTGTGAAGTACTGAATATGTTAAAGTTTTTGTCATTTAACTGATAGAAACTGAGTTTCTATCAAGACTGAGACTTACTCTGTAATGTAAAGCTGACCCTCTCAGTATCCTCCATGTTGACAAAAAGTGTTGCCACAGATTTTAATTTCTGTGATGTACACCCATGACTACCCGATTCAGCTGAACATTACCTTTGCACAAATTTGCAAATATTTTAAAATTAACAGAGATTGAACTGTACACTGCAGATCCGCACATAGTAAACATGAACACATTGACTACAGAACAACGCAGACACAGTACATTGATGAGCAGTACCCTTTAACCTTGAATAGACATGTTTACGTTCTTAAGTTCTTAGAACATACATTTTCTCTGCATGTATCAAATGTAAAACAACTGTATCAGAGATATCTTTTTAATCACTTAATCAATTAATCAAAATAATCAACTGCATCAATCAACAAAAATAAACATTCACCATTATGTTAATGAATAATTTGGGGGGGGGGATCAAAGTTATCAAGATCCTACTGAAAAGTTTTGAACAACACAAACTGAAGGTTTGATCCAGATTGAAACTAGAATTGGATTGCATGATGTAATCAGATTTCAGATTCCTTCTTTCTCTTTTGAACAACCCATCAAGATTTGATCCAATCCAATTACCAGAATCTGCTCAGATTAATTTGGAACAACTGGCCTGAAAAGATTGGATTTGGATCACAGTGATCCAATCCAGCACTGTTTCGATGGATTACCTGATCCAATATATGACAAAAATCAGATTATTATTAATTATTTTCCATTTGTAGCATGATTCACCAACAATTACATTTTCAACCCCTCCACTGATCTAAGCAGTTTTTTTTTTTTTTTTTTTTTTTTTTTACAATGGATGCCTAACAAAAATAGTCCTTGAGCCAGAAGGTTGGTAGGTACTATCTAAGGATAGAAAAGCACATAGAGATTTTTATTTGACAATTTTTGTGTTTTACACCTATTATAAGCTTGTGGAGGTAGCCTGACAAGCCACACTTTAACATCAAAATGTATAGTCTGTCCATGACTGATAGACCGGGCTCAATCCTAGGGGCGGAATCAGCGGTTGTCTTTCAAACTGGATAGTGCTATGACCAATCAGAGAAACATTGGCAAAACAGCAAAATGCCTGTGCAACTTGCTTCTGTCATCTCCAGGAATGCTTAGCAGTACTCATTATTGCAAAATGACAAATTAAACTACAACAAAATATATTACGATGGAAAAATCGATATGATCTCCAGAAAGGTTTGTGTGCTCCTGGCTCTTAAAGGCAATGGAGGATGACTCACTCAATGGTTAATTCGGTGTAACACCCAAAACAGACCCATGACCACAAAGATGCTTTTTCTAGTTGTGAAAATAGCAAGGAACTAAGGCACTTAGCCCATGAAAATAGAACCCTATGAGACTTACAGCCCATGAATATTTATTATTACTATTATTACTACTCTTATCTGTATATAATTTGCTCTTTAACTGTACATACTGCATACTGTATATACAGCACTTGCTGCTCTTTGCACTTCTGATTAGATGCCAAACTGCATTTCGTTACCTGTATTTATACATGTGTAATGACAATAAAGTTGAATCTAATCTAATCTAATCTAATGAATTGTACCAATGGGCCAAAATTAAGAGGATCTGGCTCAAGGACTATAAAATAATGAAAATAATCACAAGATCTCTTCATGCCTAAAATATAACATAAATGTAATTACAATTGTAATTTGAGTTATTTCACTGTAAAACCTTTTTCTGGCATACTGCAAGTGATCACAACCATACCGTTCACTGATTAAAAGCCTCTTCAATTTGCTGTATAAAAATGCTTTCATGAAAGTGAATTCACTTGGGAACTCTTGATTTCAGGTCGTACCATTTCATAATGGTAGTAAAGAATAAAAAGAAAGAAAGATGAACTCCTGTGAGTAGGATATATCTTCATTAGTTTCTGTCTTCCATTTCTGTCATTTCTATTGCATCCAACAGGGGTTCCTTTTCTTTTTTGGTTGAATTTCCGCTGGGCCAAAGCCTCAAGGTTTTCAGAGAGTCTAGCAATGAAAGATAAAGGAGATAGATGTGTATTACAAATTTCGTAGCAATGTTCAGTAGAAACAAGGTGGAGCTAATGTTTTCGTCTCAGTAAAAGGGGGAAAAGAGTTGATTGGGGATTTCCCACAACTTTTCCCTGGCTCTGTCGGTTCTGGCTCTTGATCGCCTATCATTTTTAAAATAATATTATTTATTAACCTATATGAAGCTATGTGGTGATAATCAGTAATGTTATAGTAAGAATTTAAACATATTTGTTACAATTCGGCAACATGTCTGTGTGAAGTCTGCGCACACGTGAGTACCTCATCAGCATCAAATCTGGCCTACTGCTCTGCATCTGATAGACCTAACAAGTAAAATAGGGCTTGATAATGGGGCGGTGGTGGTTAAGGAAACTAGTTAGTATGCTCGTTGCCTGGAAATTGTGGGTTCGAATCCCGACTGCCATCGTTGTGCCCTTGAGCAAGGCAGTTAATCTTAAATTGCTCTAATGTAATTGATAGTTGACAACTGTAAGTCACTTTGGATAAAAGCGTCTGCTAAAATGCATAAATGTAAATGTACAAAAGTGCATAAATATAATGTGATGGAAAATAGGCTATAACATCAGGAGAGTTAACATTGGCCTAATCCAGAGGTATGGAGCTACTTCAGATTTGTTGTTGAAGCATGTATGTTGGTTCATTGGATGGTAGAATCGTGGGACTATTGAAACGTGGACAAAAAAAGTTCCAGTTTCCTCTGAATGCAATTAAGGTAAACAGGCAGCATTTGTCAAACATATAGCATTATAACCTCTGTCAAAAATGTTCTTGTTATGTCGATCTGTTTCAACCTCACTCCAGTCTTAAAAAGAAATGATTACTTTCGTTCCGCCTAGATCACAGAGACCATGGCCTTTTCCGAAACAAGTCCTTAATCACTCCCAAAGCAAGTGATGGGTGGAGAGGTGTGGGAACTGATAACAGTGCAAAGATGATAGATATAGGCGGAACAATATACTTTATGATGAGCCACTTCCTGGAACCATGATTGCATGGCGGGGCCACTAATCCCTGTTTAAGCGGTGCAGAGACATGCTCTGTAACATTGAGGTCTATGACAGAACCCCAGAATTTCACAAAATATTTAAATTCATTCATTCATTTCGGACATTGTATCATGATCTGCAAACCCTCTTGCCCATTTAGGGAGTAGGGTTTAATTCAGCTGTGCACTGAGCTTATTTTGTCTTGTCAGCTGGCTTATCGCTTGGCTACAGTGCCATTGGTAAGCTAACACAGCACAGCTATCGATAAATTGCTAAAATTAAGTAAAAAAGAGTTTGGTTGACCACAACATAACAAGCAATGTGTTATTTCTGCAGTCTGTAAGTTGTGACATGACATTAATGTTGTTCTGAATAACATTTTTAAAATATTGCCTGATATAGTTTGATGTTATAACACCCTAATGTCAGGTTTAAGTCGGGCTTGGGTTCATAATTACAAATTATAGGTCAGTTTGGACCAGGCTAGGACAGACAGATAGACTTGATAAGGTTGGGCAGGATATTTTGGGCCTAATGTTGATGTTGAGCATGGAAATGGAAATTTGATTTTATTTCTTGTGTTCAAGTAAGCCTTTGCAAGAGCATTTAGATAACCAATCAGCCATCAGTTTTAGCGTGTTTGGTTTGGTCATTCTTAGGCTGCCCTTGCAGAAAAGGGAGTGCACTAAAATTAAGGTAAATACAATACCTAAAGCCCTAACTAGAGGCGACATTAAGAGGGGCCCATGTGGCCCTTTTGTGAATTACTATAGAAGCCTTTAGTGTCTTTCTAGGTATCAAAGCAGATTTTGGGGGCTCATAAACCCCTATTATCGTTGCTTCCTTGGGTCAGTGTGTGGTAGGTTTTGTGTGTGTGGTTGTGTGTATTTATCTGTGTGCATGTCACATATGTGTGTGTTTGGAGGTAAGTCAGTGTGTATAATTGTTGTGTGCACATATGTGTGTCTAACTGTGTAGGTTTGTGTAAAAACTTCTGCATGTATGTATTTGCGAATGTGTGCTTCTGTACCAATAGGCAGGTTTCCATTCAGTTTTATTATTATGTGATCAAAATATGGTATTAATTCGTATTAACAAGTTGAATGGAAATGTGGCTAATGTCTGTGTGTATGCACTTGCATACATCTCAGGTGAAAAAGTTGTATAGTTGAGTATACTTAGGTTAATATAGTTCCAGTAATGCAGATTTTCTTGCTGTTGGCCAGTTAACTATGAGTTTATCATATACTACTTAACAGCCTGATGTGGCTTTTTTCTGTGTCTACAGACTACTTGTGAAATGTATTTATTTCAGTAACATAGCATAAGAATGTTGGAATAACGCCAGAGAAACTCCCAGTCTGTTTACCTGGGGGATTTTTCTCAAAATCAGTGTAAACAGATCCAAGATAAGTGACAAAAGTGGGGCTTGACCTAACCTTGTCGAGGTAAACAAGCTCAATACGTTTCATGAGCGAGAATGAATAGCGACTAGGTCAAGCCAGGTGTAAGTAATTCTGCATACATGCGCATTCTTGTCTTTTAAAATCACTCATGGTGGGAATTTGAAAGACACTTGTAATAAACTAGTTTGTATTAAGCAAAGCAAGTGCAATTGCCTGATGCTAACAAGGAAGTTAAACAATTCATTTTAGAGACAAGAAACGCAATAATTTGTAATCTGTAAAACTGCGAGAGTAGGCATGGCAAGTATGCGCCCATGTGTGAGTGCATCCTCATCTTGAGAAGCTTGTGGCTCATTTTTTAAACAGCACGCCACTGAAACAGCATAACTTTACATCCCCTTTCTCATCGACTCTGTAGGAAATACCTTTACAAATATGTCCTATTCTACTACTGCAGCTTAAATATACAAGATACATAATTGTAACATAATCTATACTATTAAAATGTATTGCTATATTGCATTATGGAGACTTTCTATTAGCTTTTCCGAGTTAATAAAATGTCAGCTAGTTTACAGAGGTATGTGGAATACAATTCTTCTGACATGTGAGGTTGTGATTGGAGTGACAACTGATTACAACTGACAATGTATGTGCCATTTCTTCTGTCAAACCAAGTCATGGCTAAATTCATCCAGAAAAACCCCAAAACCCAGCTTAATACCCTATCTTCGTTTTATGAAATACCCCCCTGGTTTATTTAAATGTTTACTGTTAATAGACCTCCGCAATGACATTGGCAAAAAGCATATGGAAACTAACATATGGGTTTTGAATAACAGCTGCCATCAAGCTTAGTAGGTGACGGAGAAGTCGGAGATGCAGATGCTTTTACCTACAATCTTTTCTCATCTTTTCCCTCTTGATGTTTGTGATCCTCGTAGCCTGTAACAATTGACATTTTTTGCTAACCTGGAGCGTACATATGCTACTCCTGCATAGGGAGGCTTTAATATTCTTTGGTTTGCACATAAATCGGCATGTATTGTGAGAATTTACAACATTGTTCTTAATTATGACCACCGCAGCAGGCATATAGGTGTTGCTCGAGTTGCGGTCATCTGTCCCTGGGCCACCAAAGCACCGGGCATGCACTGGGCATGTAGATCTACTTGAGTTTTAAATGGAAAACTCATTTTTTTTTCACTAAATTTTTGTGCGATTACCAGGACACTGAAATACCAGGGCCCTTGAAACTCAGTGGGCAGGTAGCCCTATTAGGCCCATAGTGCGTAGTAAAGCTTTGTTTTGTTTCGTTCTTGGGACACTGAAACACTGGGTCCCTTGAAACTTCCTTGGAATGATTTGAGAACCGTTGAGAAACGTTCAAAAGACGTATGAAGAGTATGAATGGACATTCATTTTCTTTGGATGGCGCATGAAGCAATGGGTGGCAGTCATATTATGTACCGTTACACGATACATTCAGTTTTTTTCCTAAATCGACAACAGTAGGGGAAGCTTTGCATACATAAAAAAACAGGTTTGCCTGGTATGCCTTTAGTTTGTAACTCCAAAGACTACAAGCCCATCAGTCGTTGAAGTGACATCACTGAATATAATGCTAGTCAAACTGGGATGCACACACATGCTTATGTGCAACATGTCCTGCACCAACTTTGGACACTGAATCAGCATCACAATACTGACAAAACCCAGCAGTTCATTAGCATTAATGACGGTGGCATTGTAATATATACATTGTGTGAGGTACCGAGGCGGTCACCCCGAGTGGAGATGTGGCCAACTGGAGGATGTCGAAGGTGTCCCAAAAATACTTGCCAATTTATTAAAAGGGTATGGCAGCAATAAACAAAGTGCGAAACAAATAGCAAAAGCAAAAAAAAAAAACGGTATATAGAGAAAAATAGCACCTTTAGCTTTTAGCTTTCACCAGAACACAGCTAATAAAGGGCTACAAAGGAAAGGCTACATTTAGCTTAGCATAGAAAACTAGCATCTGACAGCACAGCAAGCTTGGGCACCTACCCTCACTCAACCCCCCAAAGGCAGAATGAGGCCCATCTTAAATAATGCCACCCTTAGCTCAAATTGGACCAATGACTGGCCATTGGTCCATACCACCACCACAGGGTTCACAAGAATAAATAGGGTCTCCCAAATCATATTTTACAATAACAGCAAAACATTATAAATCAAAGAAACAATACTACATTTACCCACCACCAACCCAATATCCCAATAGCACCATCCAAGTTCAAATAAACACTCCTACATAACAATAACCCAAACCAAACACCCCTGTTCAAAGTGTACGCGACCTCTGCTTCGCGGACTGCAGAAAAGCACTGCTCCCACAGCGGGCGCGCTTCCGTAGGGGAACAGTGGCTTGGGATCTGGAAGAAGGTAAGTGTGTGTTTCGGTGTGTTTGAGTTACAGAGGGGATTTTAAACAGAGGGTTGCGTGTAAAAATCGGACATCGATAGTGGGCACCGCACTATATGTCAAAGAAGTTGATACGAGTGATGTATAACGGCAGGGAGAAATGTGTGGTGAGTGTTTGGAAATGTAACGCCAAGCACCGCGCTTCAAACGCCACCAACTAGTGCTTAATGGCGTCGGACCTGCCCCCAAACTTCCTGTAACTCTTCCCCAATGTGCACAAGCATTTCCCATCCCGGTACTCTGGCCACATTAATAAAACACATACATTCCGTCCAGTCATCTCAGTCCTTGAGTGTGTCGGCGTGTGTGTGTGTGTGTGTGTGTGTGTGTGTGTGTGTGTGTGTGTGTGTGTGTGTGTGTGTGTGTGTGTGTGTGTGTGTGTGTGTGTGTGTGTGTGTGTGTGTGAGTGCGTGCGTGCGTGCGTGCGTGCGTGCGTGTGTGTGCATGTGCGTGTGTGTGTGAACGAGCCTCTCTCTCTCGCTCGCTCTTCCACTCGCGCAGGTAGACTGGCGCCTGCCACGAGCAAACGCAAACGCTACTCAGAGTGTCTGTGGCGTCGCGGTGAGAAGGGGGGAAGCAAACCTTCTCACACATTGTCATCCGTCATCATAACATCAACAGCACATTCCACAATCTAAGTGCATAGGCAATTGAGGTTGAATTCTCCTCTGTCCAAAAAAGTCATTTGTTAGTTATACAAATTACTTAAGTCTGTCACTTATGCGCCATAAGGCCCGTTGCGCATTCTAGCAACAGACTTAAGCCATTTTTGCAAAATACACGCAGGCTGAAAAGCGTGCAGCTAAGTGGACTTAAGCATGTGGAAGAATTCTACCTTAAGTGTTTTTCCCAAGTGACATGCTAAGATTAGCAAATTTACCTGCAAGCCTGCCAGGAATGTCATGCCACTGTTGATGTGGAGCTGAAGCTTCAATTTGTTTGTTAAATTCTTGCAACTTCTGAACTTTCTCATCCTCTCCTGCATTTCTCATCTCCGTAATAAGTATGTTCAAATTCACAGTAGTGGAAAAAGCATGTTTCTTCAAAGCAATCTTGTCTAGTTCCAGTATGCTCTGATAGGCCTCATCCAACAACTCCAAGAGCTTAGCCTTCGTGTCGTTTAATTCTTTTTCAATTTCTTGCAGTTTCAAATTCACAGCATACTTTATAACTTTTCTGGTTTGTGGAACATAGATGGATCTTTGTTTGACATGGGCAGAGACAGGGCATTTGTTGGTACACACAGTGCATTTGTCATCTCTCATAACGCTACACCAGGAGAGGTTTTTCACCCACCAGCAGCCTGGATAGTGGCAGTTCTCCTGACAGATGTTGCAGCACATTGCTGATTTGGTCAAATGCCACCATGGAGCTTCAATTGGGGTATGTTCTTTGTAAACCTCATCAACTTCAAATTCCTCTCTATTTGTTTGTAAGGCTGTTTTAATCTGTTGAAGCTCATTCTGTTTCAGAGCTTGTGTCTTAATGAGAGACTGTAGGTGATTTACACAGGCTTCCAACCTTTTGCGCTCTCTCAGAACACCAACTGTCATGTTCACTTCTGTTTTGTCAAAGTGCTCTAGAATGTCAAAAAACTTCTTCATACTTTGGTCTCCTAATTTCCACAAAGCCTTGGACAGATCCTCTTGTTCCCCGTCATAGCTCTCATGTTGCCTGTTATTGAACATGAAATGAAATGGTTCACCAGTAGAATGTGTGGCATAAGGCACTTTTGCTTCATTAAGTGCAGTGATGATGTTGGGAGCAGGCAGACCATCTGAGTGTGTGATGAACACCACAATTTTTTTCCCAATATCTTTACCAAACAGGGAGAGAATGGCATTAAAGATATAATTCTGAAAGTCAGTAAGGCGATTCTGACTGGCTTTCACCACAAGACCGACAACTTCAATTTCATGAATGCCATCTTCAGATCGGAACAATTCATACAAATTTTCTTCAATTTTCTTGTCAAGCTGAATTCCTTCAGTGGCTCCATAACCTGGAGTGTCAATAATTGTCAGAGTTGACTTGTCCTGGAACAGTTCATACACAGTGATGTGAGAAGTTTGAGATTTTGTCTGGGGTGTTTTCTCTTCCTCTGTAATATGAAACCAAATTCTATCCTCCCATTTCACCCCTAACATGTAGTTGACCATGGTGTTGATGAGAGTAGTTTTCCCTGTTCCAGTTTCCCCAACCATGAGGATGGTTTTAGTAGGTTTACTCTTGTCTCTTTCACCAAAACTCCACCTTCTGACAGAATTGTGAGAAATGTTACCCCTCTCTGTCGGAAGCAAGTAACATGCTGGGTTGCTCTTTTTAAATTTCTGGCATTTGTTAGTCAGTTGTCTTATGAAGCAACGTTCTCTGGAAAAGATAGAGACAAATATTAGCCAAGGCCGGAAATATAAAAATAGAAATTGTTGGCATTTCTGAGGAAAAATATACTTCAATTACTTCTAAATAATTTTAGGTGCTGAACCATTTTCTGCTATATAATAAGCTGTACAGGTTGATATCGCTGGCAGGTGGGGGTTGCACTGTATGCCTATCTGGCCTATGGCCAGCCTGTAATGGATCATTTTCAACAGAACAGAAAAAACAAGATACAGTTTCACCACTTTGCAATTGCTTAGTTTTATGCATTATTTGGTCAAATGTAGACCAACACAATGCTCTGAAGCTAAAGGTACAAAAAAAATGATTGCATTTCATGTGTGTTGAAAACATCTACAAAATATTCTACATACTGTGTGCAAAATGTGAACATTTAGGATTTGGTAATTATAAACTCAAGCAAGGGCTCCTGATAACTGAGAATAAGATTGGTATCACATGCAGGTGGTATTTTAGCCAATTCTTCTTTAAGTTTAGACATATTCATAGGATGTCCAGTATGACATAGAATAATAGGATCTTTGCTGGCTGAAGTTATTATCATCTTTTTTCCTGCAAGTCTTAAAATGTAAAGTTTTAAATGATAAAGACCGATAATCTTTAGATTGCACTACCATGTAGTAGTCTGTGCTATAAATTCTGGTGGATTACCTTGTATGGTGGTGTAAATTTAAAATTTCCTTGCGGGTGAGAGGAAGGCAATGAGGTAGGCTCTCTACTTCAGAAAAATATTGCTACAATCTACTTAAAGTGTAACTTCAATATTAAATATGTTTTTTGAGCTGCTGACTAAATAAAATTATTCATATGTGGCAAAACACACAAATACCAGTGTTAATACTGTGGTGAATGGATAATGCAGGGTGCGGGAGACAATGGATGGATGGTGCCCAATCCAGAATGCCTGACAGATTAATGATTGTGTCAAACTGTATAACGCCTGATATGGGCAGGTGGAAATCAACAAAACAGCGGACACCAGTGCATGCGGAAAGCTGAGCAAGCAGTCGGACCAAGTGGGGTCCGAATTGTGCCGGTCGCAGTCAACAGTCTTTGCCTTGTTGCTGTGATATTGCCATAACTATTTATTGCCTTGCTGTATTGCACATTGGTGGGACGGTTTTCCTTTAACCTCTGGTGTCCCTTATTTAAATCACTGCACTCCAGCTCCGGCGTATGCCTATTAGGGCTGGAATGTCCTTGCTGCAGACAACACATATGTATATGCATCATGACTGCCATGGTGTGGTGGTTGTTATATTTCTGCAAATCGTAGCTCATTCAATCTGTAAAACTGATGGGACATTGTTCAGCCTTAAATCGGGAGAACATTTTGACTCTCACACAATTAATTTGAACAGAATATACTGTACATGTATCCTTTCACATTCACTTCCTTTTTGTGTTAAAGCTGTTAAAACCGTTCACATTGAATTTGATAGTTGATAGAGTGAGATAAGGGCAAAATTGCACAAGGCAAGTGAACCAGAGTTGTGATTTTTTATGAAAGAAAACAGTTCAGCATGTGTGTATTTGGTGCCCTGATAGCATGGAATTAGGGGTCTGCCAGTGGGCTGCCGTCATGCAGCAGTCTGTTCCTACCGCTCTTAGAATACAACATAGGCAGCTATGTTGTGTTATACGTTGTAAGTCTTTCCTTAAGTCTGTGTCTGAGTCACACACATTTGTGTGGAGATCACAAAAGCAAGTTGCCTGACACTGCACAACAACAATCAAGGGTATGACTTATGAGGTGTGTCTTCAGGTGGATTCCTCATACAAATGGAATACATAATTGGTGGAGAAATACTCTTAATAGAGAACTACACTTAAACTATATCTAAAGCTGTTCATGGTGCGACAACTCTTATTTTCATCAGATACTCTACTTTAGAAAATGCACAGATGTACTGTATCTTTGGGAGAGATTTAATATTGTTGGTGTTACAGTTCTTAAAAATTGAACTGATACTTACCTTGCATTTTGGTCTGTCTTATTGGAAATGATGTCATGCCCACTGTGTTCTTTTCCAAGGCACACTACACATATTGCAATCTGGTCAGTCCTGCAGAAAAGCTCAAGTTCTCTATAATGCTGCGGGCAGAATTTTTCTTCCACTTTTCCAGTTGCCTCCACCAACTTGTGGTCATGCAAAGCTGAAACTGTGTGATGCGGACTGATGCAGGTGGCACAATAGGAGGCTTGACAAGTCAGACAGGACTTTCTAGCCGGTTTATGACAAACAATACATACTGCATCTCCAGTGCTACTGGAATCAGTTTCACTAAAAATGAAATCATGAAATGAAATAAGATTCAGTTAGTATGTCATATACTACCAAATATAAAGTTGAATACAAAAAAGTAAAAGATAATACCTAGTGATCTCTGATGTACTGGTGCTGGGCATTTCTGCTGTATACAAGTCGACACTAGCAATACAAAGCAAAGTAAAAACAAGATAAACATCTAATTTTCTCTTCAACAACAGCAGTGCTATTATTATTATTATTATTATTATTATTATTATAACTTGATAAGGGCCTTACTCAGAGAGACTGCCCCATTCGCTCTCAGGACTTTCCTTTTCCTCCATTGATGGCACAACGTGAAGAGAGTGCTGTAATTGGACAATAAGTTTCTATGCTGTAATTGGACAAGCAATTGTTCTCAGAAGATGGTTAGAAAAGCCTGAAGAGGTAAAAGTGAAGAGATAAATAAGTAGTTCCAATAAGAGGCACACATGTAATTCCATACTTTCAGATCAGATACTTTAAAAATGTTACATAGAAAAAAATATCTTCACGGTTATTTCAGAGAGCAGTTAGAATTCCTGGACATATTTTTAAAAATTGTGAAGTATGCTGTTGCAGTTAACCGCTGAAATGAACAAAAATATGTAAGCCTACCTTATATTTAAAGCTGGTAATACTGCTCCCTTGCCTCAGAAAGACACATACAAGGACAAGACAAAATTCCAACTGCATTTACGTCCACAGTAGATCAGTATGCCACTCCCAAAATGTGTAAGTTAACCTGCCCATTTGTAGATCATGTGACTTAAAGGAACTCAATCCTTAACTGATCAGTAGCAGTTCAAAGTTCAAAGGTTCAAAGGCTTTGTTGTGCATCTGCAAGTAGGTGATGTAATGTCACGGAACAGACAGAATGGACCACGATTGCATCAGTTGCAAATAGTCTTTTATTTGCAGAATTGGGAAAGGGGAGTGGGACTGGAGGGACCGGACTGACCGTGGCTCCCAAAAGATGGCAGAATTCCTTCCAGAAGGTGGAGGTAAACTGAGGGCCACGGTCGGAAACTATGTCGGTGGGGATGCCATGGAGGCGAAAGACATGGTGTAAAACTTCCTGTGCGGTCTCTCGAGCCGATGGGAGTTTGGGCAAAAGAATAAAATGTGCCATCTTACTAAAACGGTCCACTACCATGAGGATCGCCGTTTTCCCCTCTGAGGCTGGCAAGCCGGTGACAAAGTCCAATGAGATGTGGGACCAGGGACGAGTGGGAACTGGCAGAGGCTGGAGGAGGCCAACTGGCGGACGGTTGGAGGATTTGTGTTGGTTGCAGACAGGACACGCCCGAACAAACTCCTGGACGTCCCCCTTCATAGTTGACCACCAGAAGCGCTGAGCGAGTAATTGGAGGGTGCGATAGGCGCCCGGGTGACAAGCTAGGCAGGAGTTGTGACCCCACTGGATTACCTGGGACCGTAGATGTTCGGGAACAAACAGGCGATCCTTTGGACATGTGCTGGGACCTGGCTGACCTTGGAGGGCCTCTCGTACCTGGTCTTCTATCTCCCAGACCAGGGCTCCTACGACACAGAGTCTGGGCAGAATGGATGCTGGCCCCTGGTGGGTGGCGTCCTCCTTCTGGAACTGACAGGAGAGGGCATCAGGTTTGGTATTGCGAGATCCAGGTCGGTAGGACAGAGTGAACGGGACTGTCGGGGGTTTAAGCGTTTGGCGGAGCGTATATATTCCAGATTCTTGTGATCTGTCCATACCTGAAACGGAACCGCGGCCCCCTCCAGCCAGTGACGCCACTCCTCCAGGGCGAGTTTCACCGCCAGCAGCTCCCGGTCCACCTATGTCATAGTTGCGCTCAGCGGGGGATAGACGGTGGGAGAGGAACGCACATGGATGGAGCTTCTGGTCCACAGGTAATCGTTGGGAGAGCACAGCGCCGACTCACCAATGCGGCACTTCACCAACTCACCACAGGAGTACCCCAAGGATCTGTGCTGGGGCCCCTTCTCTTCGCACTGTACATCACCTCGCTGGGCTCAATCATCCACTCCCATGGCTTCTCTTACCACTGCTATGCGGATGATACCCAGCTCTATCTGTCCTTTCCGCCGGACGACTCCACGGTGTCATCACGGATCTCGGACTGTCTCTCCGATATATCTGCATGGATGAAAGGACATCACCTCCAACTAAATCTCTCCAAAACTGAACTGCTGGTCCTCCCAGCCAAACAAGCCATACATCACAACATCAGTATCAAGATCGACTCCCTGTCTGTTTCTCCCACCAATGTGGCAAGAAACCTAGGTGTCATGATCGATGACCAACTGACCTTTGCAGATCACGTTGCCTCTGTGGCTCGGTCGTGCCGTTTTTCCCTATTCAACATAAGGAAGATCAGGCCGTACCTAACCCAACATGCAACCCAGCTCCTGGTTCAGACCCTGGTTATCTCTCGTCTTGACTACTGCAATGTCCTCCTATCAGGCCTACCAGCCTGTGCAGTGAGACCGCTACAGATGATCCAGAATGCAGCTGCACGTCTGGTCTTTAACCAGCCAAAAAGGGCACATGTCACACCTCTGTTCATTGAACTTCACTGGCTGCCCTTGGCTGCTCGCATTAAATTCAAGGCACTTATGTTGGCCTACAGGGTGAATGATGGCTCTGCTCCCATCTACTTGAATTCTCTTCTGAAGCCCTATGTCACCCGACGACCACTACGCTCCTCTAAGGAACGTTTTCTAGCACGGCCAACACCTTGTGCAGGTCGGTCCAGACTCTTCTCATATCTGGTTCCGCGCTGGTGGAATGACCTCCCAAGTGCTACCAGATCAACTGATACCCTCTCCACCTTCAAGAAACTCGTGAAGACTAAGCTCTTCCAAGAATATCTCCTGGTGTAAACTTTGAGAATGCACTTAATAATTTAATTTCTCTACATTGTGTTACACTATTGCACTTTCAACTTAAAACAGCGCAGATTCTATGTTAGCAATATGCACTCCTTGTTAGTTCATTGTGTTGTAGCTTGAATGTTATCCTCTTTTGTAAGTCGCTTTGGATAAAAGCGTCTGCTAAATGCCTAAATGTAAATGTAAATGTAAATGTTGTTGAAAACCTCCCACAGGTCCTGATAACAACTGGGCATATTGGAGAGGTCTGGGGCCGGGCTAGAGGGTCCGGAACAGGCAGGAGACTGGGCGGCAAGCAGACAGGTCTGGTAGCACTCCGATCCCCACTCCCGGACTGTCCCGGTCTTCCAGTTGAGGTGGGGGTTGTGGCGACGGAGCCACGGGTAACCCAGGATGATGGGCTGGCCAGGAGAGTGAAGCAGGTGGAACTCAACGGTCTCCAAATGATTGCCCGATGTCCTCATCTCTACTGGGCTGGTGACTGGAGTCACTGGGCCGAGATGATGCCCGTCCAGTGCTCGAGCAGGGATGGGAGAAGGCAACTGATGGGCCTCCAGGCTCAGCTGGTTGGCGAACTGAATGTCCATTATGTTGGCTTCTGCTCCAGAATCTACCAGAGCCACCAGAGAATGGATGGCACCCGGGAGGTGGAGACGGACCTGGAGCAGAGGCCTACGATCGGTGGGGGGCTGGGATGAAAAAGAGCTCAGCCGGACCCCCCCTACGTCCGGTGAGCTTGGCCTTTTGCTGGACAGGAGGCAGCACGATGTCCATGACCCCCGCAGTACAGACATAGGCCCGATGTGAGACGACGCTGACGTTCAGCAGGGGTGAGTGCGGCGCGGCCAACCTCCATGGGCTCGGGAGGATGGAGCTGGCCAGCTGAACTGGTTTGCGGTGAAACTTTCACTCTCGCTGTGAAAGTGGAACCTCTTAGCGTGGTTTCCGTGGTGGAAGAATACTTTGAGCATCTCCTGGGAAAACAGGTCAAATGAGGCACACGCTGGGGTCTGGCGCTCAAACTCCGTGCCTCACTGCCTCGCCCGGCCCGTCAGGTGGGTAATTACATCAGCCACCTTGGCCGGCTACACATGGCGAAAGTCCGAGGCTGTAATTTGTCAGGAATGGCCGAACTTGAGTAGGTTCACCACTAAAACGTTCCAGGTCGCCAATTCTGGGTTCCGGAATGGGCAATGTGCCTACGGGGTTGTCTGGAAGGGAACCAGGAGATGGCGCCAGTGTCACAAGAAGTTGAGAGACCTGGGCGAGTTGCTGTTGTGTCTGTTGGAGTTGTTGTTGGTGTGCCTGAATTAGTTGTTGATGTTGTTGGAACTGCTGTTGTTGATGGTGACCGAGCTGCAGAAGGGAAGCAACATCTCCCGACAAACGGTGGAAGATTTCCTCCGTGCTCTCCGGGTGCAGAGGCGCGGAGTCTGTATTCGGAGCAACGTGCGCAGGGTCCATGTTGATGGTCAGTAAATTCTGTCACGGAACAGACAGAATGGACCACGATTGTGTCAGTTGCAAATGGTCTTTTATTTGCAGAATTGGGAAAGGGGAGTGGGACTGTTCTCCGAAAGTGCCCCCTCGGCGCGGGGATGCAGGAGTCGCGCGGAGCAGGGAAGGGCAGGCAGAGGAGTCGGGGACGGACAGACGTCGGGTCGGTTTGCCAGGGCAGAGGAGTCGAGCGTAGGTCGGGGGCAGGCGGTCCAAGTCCAAACGCGGTCCAAACTCCAAGTAAAGGTCATTTAATACCTCTAATATCTTTTAAAAAGCGTCAACCCAGTAACATCATAACGGTGGTTTTGATGAGTGTTTTGAAGACGGTTTTAGCCAGATTTTTTTCCCTACCCCTGGAGAGATGTGGACAGCTCAACGACGGATTGGACCTTCGACTCTTCCGCGTGTTAGCGAGACAGCATACGGAACTGAAAGATATTTCAAGTGAACACTAGATGGTGAGCCTACCCAAGGAAATCTAACCTGTAAGGACTGGATCGCCTACACAGTTTGACCTGAATAAATTGAATTGAGTTATTCTTTGAATCACATTGGATATTAACTGAGCTTTTGAACAAATCGAATTGGACAGATTCCCTGGACTGAAATTATTTAAAGTGTTGCAACACAGTTATTTAAGGTTTTTGAAACAAAGAACAAAGACAGAAAAAACCTGACGCCAAGGCCATGCCAGCCTCTCACACCAGCCACCCGCAAAAGCGCAAGACACAACAGGACATAACACAGATATTTCAATTTTAAACATTACCAGCCATACATGGATAATCCAGTCTTGGTTAGTTTTGACAAATTTAATTTTGTGTGAGAAAAATGTTGCTTGAGGCAAATATTCTATAACTTCCGCATTTTTTCTGTCTTTGGATTTTCCATTTTCTTCTTGCTGACCCATGAAGTTATCTTTTAGATTTACATTATAAGTTAATGTGTTGATACTAAAAAACCTGTGGAAGCTACATTCTCTACTGTAAGGGATTGAAAACCCTTGGTAAAAAATCAAACCAATTAAGCATGGTCAACAATAACATCAATATTGATAAAATCCTATCAATTCCCAACACTATTATGCACTTTATGCAGTAAAGTTTTAGATAACTACGTGTAGCACCAAAGACAATCTTGGTGTTTCTGTAGGGGGAAAACAGATCAAAATCAGATCAAATCACCACTTCAGTGCTGACCAGAAAATGGAAAATTCAAAGAGAAAAAATGAGGAAGTTATAAAATGTTTACCTCAAGCAAGCACATTTTTCTCACACAAAATTTAATTTGTCAAAACTAACTAAGACTGGATTATCCATGTATGACTGGTGAGGTCCAAGAGGCATAGGAAATTGAAATATCTGTGTTATGTCCCGGTGTGTCTTGCGCTTTTGCCGGTGGCCGGTGTGAGAGGCTGGCATGGCCTTGGCATTGGGTTTTTGTTTGGGCCTACTTTTGTCTTATGTTTTCCTTTGTCACTTTTGATATTGTTTGTCTTTTTCTTCCCACCTTTCTGGGAGTGAGACTGCTGCTGCTGCTTAAGCTATCACATATGTGTTTGACTCAAAATCTTACAGGGATTGCAAAAATAAGTCAGGATGAGCTTTTTAATGTAGATCTTACAAGGTTTAGACTGCCCTTGACAGTTGATTTTGCCGATCTAAGGTCAGGAAAGAGTTAAAAATACAGAGGGCATTCTACAGAACCATTCTAATTTTTTTCACTGCATTCTTCTGTTGGCAGGAACCAGTATCACTGCCCGTGAACAAACTTACATACATACTCACATTAACGCACGCACAGTGTAACTTAATAAAGCAGATTTCATAGGGCTAGTTACAATATTATTCTTTTTTGCCTACCGACAAAAGGGTCGTATCTAAACCCTGAAACTTCCCCGTCAAAGTAGCCTATCATAAAATAGCCTAACGGCCGAAAAAAACAGGCTATCAGTATCAAAGAGGGCACAGTGTGTTTTCAGATAATAGCTATGCATCACAAAGTAGAGATTCACACGATTTGATTTCCATTTAAGGTAAAGAATCAGCTGTTTATTTTAAATTGTTCAAACAGCCAACACTCGTAGGTCTATGCTTGCTCAAAATCACAGCAGCCACAAGTGCCTTTTACTCCAACTGATACAAAATTAAATGGTTCTTTGACAAGTGTTGCAATATATTTATATTGGATTTGTGCGTTTAACGGCCACACAGAAGTAGTTCATAGGTATATCTTAAATAATGAGAAAACAGCCCACACCACTCACTTGGTTAAACAACATGGCGTTGTCTGAAATATTTGGTTTCGCTTTCATTTTCTGGCATAGATGAACCGATATTATGCCAGCAGGTGGCCCTCAACCACAGCTTTTGCTCGAGGATGTAAAATGCAGACTGGCAGTTTTGAACGATGCATTTACATTTCATATCGCGACTCCATCGTAACATCAGTTGCTGACTAGTTTCGCAATGCAGCGGCGAAAATGTTAAATGCGTTAAATATTGTTACATGCATATAGTTATTGGGTAAAAATGCTGTGAAATTGTGCCTGTCAGCCTATTTTGTAATAAATTTGGTGTGTGTGTGTTTCCACCAAATAGCGCGTTTGGTGGACAGAAGAGTTACAGTGGCCCACCACCATATCCATCTTTTTTTCTTGGCTACATTTAAAACACAGTGCTACAACTCTGTGTTTAGTCATCTCTCCACCCTTGATACATATACACCTGCAGTGTCAGGCCGGGTATTAAAAACTAGCACAAATGCTGTTGCCTCAGCTGTCTACATGATTAAAATGCCAAATCTCAATAATGACGTGTTTGGCTGACTGAAATGTGTGCATAACAGTTATTGACAGAAAAATAGCAAAGATACTTAAACCTTTCAAGCTACTAGCATGCTAGCCAGTCTCCTTAACCACAATGCCACCATCACCACACAACATTATGTTCAGTATGTCAAAGCAACCAAACATACACACAGACACATAGGGATGGATTACAGATGAGCATACTGAGCCAGGCCTATGTGTGAAGCCGCTACTATGCTATCCAGCCCTGATGTCTGAATGGTGTCTCTTAGTCAAATAACAGCTTATGCTATCCACACTACTGCATATTGCTCCCTCATTCACATAACATTGTGATGTGAGTAAGCATTCATAGCCCCGCTTGTGCGACTGGTTTAGACCACCCTTGACACCCAGACACACATTTATGTTTTCTTTAGAGTGAGCGTAAAAGTATTCAATTATATAATCAGTAACTATACATAGCCTTCCAGTTTATTTGCCAATCTATTGAAAGTCAGGAAAGAGTTAAAAATACAGAGGGCATTTGAGGCTTTCTGATTTGCATTCTTCTGGTCTCGGGAACCAGTATCACTGCCCGTGCACAAACATACATAAACACACGCACGCACGCAAAGTGTAACTTAATAAAGTAGACTTCATTAGACCAGTTACAATATTATTCTTTTTTGCCTACCAACAAAAGGCTCGTATCTAACCCTGTAACTTTCCCGTTAAAGTAGTCCATCATAAAATAGCCTAAAGGCCGCAAAATTTAGGCTATCAGTTATCACAGAGGGCAATGCGTTTTCAGATAATAACTATGCCATCACAAAGTAGCGATTCACACGATTTGATTTCCATTTACCGCTAAGATTCAGTTGTATGTTTTAAATTGTTCAAACAGCCAACATTCGTGGGTCTATGTTTGCTCAAAGCAGGCGCAGGTACCTACTCCGAATTACAAAAAGTGAAATGGTTCTTTGACGAGTATTGCAATATGTTTGTGTGTTTGTGTGTGTGTGTGCGTTTAACGTCTATACAGAAGTAGCTTACAGGTATATCTTAAATAATAAGAAAATAGCCCCACTCTACTCACCTGTTTTAACAAAATGGCGTTGTCGAAAATATTTGGTTTCGCTTTTATTTTCTAACTTAAATTAACCGATGTTATGCCAGCAGGTGGCTCTCAATCACAACTTCTGCTCGGGAATGTGAAATTTCCGACTGGCGGTTTTGAACAATACGTTTTACATCGCGACTCCATCGTAACACTAGTTGCTGACTAGTTTCGCAATACAGCGAAAATATTAAATGCGTTATTACAGTTACATGTACATTGTTACTAGGTATAAAAAATGCTGTGAAACTGTGTCTCTCTGTCAGCTAATTTTGTAATCAATTGGGTGTGGGTGGGCTAAGGGCTGCGAACGGCTTTAGCATAATAGCAACAGTAAACACTTGAAGGAAGCGCTCAGAAAATATTTTTTTTAGCGCTCTCAGCGCAAATAGCGGCACCAGTAGGCCACCATACGCTTAGTCATCTCTCCACCCTATATGTCCACCTGTAGTGTCATTGCAAATATTTCTGAGGTACTTGAAATTTGCTGTAAACGTTTTAAAAACTAGTCCAAATGCTGTTTCCCCAGCTGTCACTAGATGACTGAAATGCCAAATCTCAATAATGAAATGTTTGTCTGACTGAAATGTGTGTATGACAGTTATTGACAGAAAAATAACAAAGATTAGACCATGATAACCCAAGAATTTAGTGCTGTATGTACTTGGAATTACCCAAACATCTTAGTTTACCTGGTGGTAAACTGAAGCTGGACATTACACTGACATCTGCGACAAGCAAAATCTCAAGGAAAGGTGGTTTCACTGACTTAATTTTGGTAAATTTATTTTTTTATTTAGTTTATTAGCTACACGATAAAAACAAACGTAACATTTATAAACCTACAATCTGCAGTTTATTTTGGAAAGGTCAGACACTGAGCTGAAAAGCCATCAAGAATATAGGTACAGCAATGAAAATAAAATCACATCCCTAATTTCACTAATTCCACTGATTAGAATGTTGTGACAATTGACTGTTCTGGACAACAAACTAACAATTTAAGATGCATCACTGTCTGTGAGTATATGCATGTCTTTACATACACAGCTGTACATAAAATCTGGAGTCAGTTTGTCTTGAATTAAGCAACAGATCTAAATGTTTGTGTTTGTGTGTGTGTGTGTGCGTGCCAGGGAGCATGGAAGATGTGGTCTCCTTGTAAGTTCTTATCCGTTACTTGGTGATGGTGTTTCTGTGGTAGGAAATTAAGAAAAACAGAGCGAAGGTTAAATCAATGGAATACACTAATAAGGGCATAAAAAGTGAACAGAGAGCAAAAAATGAGACTGAGTCAAAAGACACGCATTAGTAAGGAGAATAACAAGCGCAGAGTGAGTCAGAGAGCGTGTGTGCGTATGTAAGAAAGAAACACTCAGTGTGTGTCAGAGTGTGTGTGTTTGTGTGTGTGTGAAAAGGAAACACTCACGCGTTCATGCTCTTGCCGCTGCCACTCAGTACGATGTAGAGCATCTTCTGAGACTTCTGTTTCTCCTGCAGCAGAGCTACTGTACCCAGAGGAGTGTCACTGCTGCTCATCTTCTTCAGCAGCTGTATGAGACAGACACACACATCAGAGATAAAAAAAAACATCTCTCACACACACACACACACACACACACACACACACACACACAGAACACTCACAGCTTCCTCCTCCAGCTTCTTCATCCTCTTCTCAGTCTTCATCTTCCCTGAGCCTTTGCCATGGAAACGATGAGACAGCTGCCGGAAAGCCTGAGACAAGGAGAGGGGGCATGCACTTTATACATCTGTACAGTACAGCACTTTATACTTATAGTTGTTGGACAACTCCTCCTATCCCCCGACACACACAACACAGACATGGTAGTATCAGATAGGTTACAGCTACACATGGCTGGAGAAGTCACAATGAGGAATAGGCAATAAAAAAAAAATAAGTAGGCTGAGTGTTGACTCACCTCTTTGGGAGTGAGCCTGCGTCCGGATTCATCCACATACTCAATCTTGACATCGGGCTTGTAGCTTTCCTTCTCTTTAAAGTCCTGGGTGAAGCCGCGGTACTCTTCCCTACGGCTGTACTTGTCATCTATCATCCTGGAGGGCATAGGAGAGAGAGGAAGAGAATTGAGGGGTAAACAAGAGCGAGGGATGAGGAGAATGCAGGATGAAGAGAATGGGGGGATGAAGAAGAGAGAGGGATGAATAGATTGAAGATAATAGAAGAGTGAAGAGAGTGATGGAATGTGAATACACAACTTCAACTCACTACCTCACAGGTCTAAATAAAAGAACAGGTACTAGACTTCCAGTTTCAATTCTTGAGGTGTCTGACTTTTGCTTAAGACATCAGTCAATAGAGACGGAAATGACTAGACAAAGAAGTTGAAAAAGTGCTCAGCACCTCTGGGAATTCCTTTAATTCCATTCCAGGTGACTACATCAAGGAGCTGACTAAGAGAACTCCAAGAGAGTGCAAAGCTAAAGATGGCTACTTTCAATAATCTGAAAGATATAACATATTCTGGTTTGTTTATCATTTTTTGTTTTTTAAATAATTCCATGTGTTCCTTCATAGTTTGGATGTCTTAGATGTCACAAAAACAACTGTATTACATCAAATATTTAACAGAACCACTGTCCATCAACACAGTCAACCAAAACACAGATTCTAGATATGTTTGTCTAATGCTCCGCCCCTCCCTTTATGTAGCCAATAAGGATTGGGTCTGGCAACAAGTGATTGTAGGAACATTGTAGGCACGTAACCAACATGAGATTTGAAGTTACTTTTGTTGAACCATTAAACTCTTCAGAAGTGCAGTAAACTCATAATTTGTGTAAATTATTGTTTTAATTATGGAGTTGTTTATTAGCCTTGCTTTTGTGACCAACCAGGCTTGTTTATTCAGTTCTAAGGAAAATGTAGCATAGTTATCAGTAATTAGGAACACTAACTCCTCTGCTAGGCTTTTCTAACGTTCTGTGAAATGTCTGTGGATATTTGTGTGCATGTGTGAATATACGTAGGTGCTACCACAAAAGCAATTGCCCTACTGAGTAGGCTATTTCTAGTAGGCCTAGGCCTAAAGTCCAATCCATGCTGTATAAGCTGTTTTGATTGGTCCCTGAATTTCGGTGAATTGATTGGCGATAAGCAGTTGTGATTGGTTGATTTTGCCTGCATTAGCTCAAATGTGGCCAGACAGACCAGCAGAGCAAATTAAAATTTGCCACCAGTCCATCTGGGTTCCAAGCTAGTCCTCATGGACTGCAGTATATAAAGTATTGAATGGGAATTATTGCGTGTAAAACTTCCCCCCTCTTAATTCATACAGGAAGTGTTTCTCAATATTCTAGAGAGTACAACAATAGTGTACAGTCCACTGCAATCTATGTACATTTAAATAGAAGAAAAGGCAAAAGCTAAATGACAAAATGTGGTCAGTTGTGCAAATATGTATGTCTTAGGTCTTTGTTTGTAAAATATGTATGCCTTAGGTCTTTGTCAAATATGTATGCCTTAGGTCTTTGTCAAATATGTATGCCTAAGGTCTTCATCTGTCACTTCCCAATCCCTTCACTGAAAGTACCAGAAAGGTAGAAATGAGAAGGATGGCAATTTATTTCTACCATGTAGTCCATACTTGGAGAACATTGTAGGAATTGAGGCTGATCTGCTTGATGAGCCGTTCTCATAACATGTATGGGAGTTGGGCTGCAGGCTCAATGCTGCCCTCTGGAGGCCAGCTGTGGTTGTCTTTTGTGGGAGGTAATAAAGCACCGGGTAAAAATGTGAGCGCAGGATAATGGCTCAATCCACCCCTCTTCCAATCCTTAAACCCAGAATCCTCAAAGACTGCCATGAATCTATTTCTTGTAAGTGTTTGCGGGTGAAGGGATTAAGTTTAGGAGGACATTGGGATTCAGTCAATGTCTCAAACATGGGATCATTTCATAGGGCTTTGAAAGGTGTGTTAGACCCATATATGAAACAAAGTAAACCATTTGGCATTTGGCTGGCTATGTTCACATGTGTAAGCTGGAGACGGCCTTAGTTTCTTTTATTTTTTGTTTGCTTCCCCTCTGCCTCTTTGCACCACAAAACGTGTTCACTTCCGCTTATTCCCCGCTAAGTAGTTAAGTGAATTAGAAGGTGGGCACTGATTAGGTCAGGCGTTGATCTGTTTGAAACAGGCGTTCAAAAAGGCACCTGGGGCCTTTACACAAGGTTTTGCTTCACTGCTGCCAGTTCGGCGTTTGCACGGTTACATCTATGGGAGGCTGTGGCCAGAGTTGAGGGCAAGGACACGCCGTTTATACTACTGAGAGGCCGTAGGAAGGAGTGCGACGGCTGACTCCGGTGTCAAGAGGTACGGGATTGAATCAAGCACTGGTAAATACGTGTTATGATTTGGTCAAGTATTTCACCAACCCTTCTGTGTTCTTGGCCAGTGGTCTGTGGCGTGGTGCGTTGACCAACGGAGGGTGTGAGCTTCCGAAGTGGCGGCTGAGAAGTGCGAGTTACTTGAATGGCACAGGTAGGCTGGTGTTAACTTGTGGGGTCTCGCTTTATCATTTAGCTCTGAGGGTGTTAGGTTGCATAGTGCAACAGTCCAAGAGTATCAAGTGGTCGCTTGTTCTGAAATGAACTGTGCGTAAGTGTTTCAAGCAATTTACTGTATCGTGCAAGTGTTGTATGTGTTTATGATTGTGTTTTTTTATGTTTGTGTGCAGTGCCCCTGTGGGACGGCGCTATTTCTTGGCTGCTGTTCTTTTAGCGTGTGAATGTAGTGTGCGCATGAGTTGTTTTCTTTCTTTAGTAGCTTGTATTTTGTATTTTGTTTTCCTCTAGCCTGCAAGCTGTAGCTTACGTGCACGTTAACTGTTTGTTTGTCCTTGTCTGTGATGTTGCACTGTACGCTGCAGGCTAGAGTGGTTTATTTGTTTATTTTCTTTCTTTTCCTTTCTTTTATTATTATTTGTCTTGTTTAGTTCTTTGACCTTCCCCCTTTGTTTAATCACCCAGTGCTGGTGCATAGGGTGGCCTAACGTGTGAGAGGTTACACTAAAATAAGCTGGGTTTCCTAAGCTTGAGTTGGTGCTGTTTGCGAATGACAAAGTTTTGCAGTGCTATGTAGTGTGAAACCATTTTTTTTTTGTCCTTACTATTTAATGTACCCAAGTGAAGTTTGTAGTGGGTGGTGCATTCAAGTCTATTTTATGTGTGTGTCCACAGTGGCTTGCAACATTAGGACCCTAGCTTCTCATTAGTGTTTCTCACCTCTTATGCCTTACAGGCCTCCCTTGTACCCATGTGATTTGGGTGGTGATTTGTTCTTTATTTCTTTTTTTTTTTCTTTTTCCCTTTCCTATTGTGTGTTAGTCCCCCCCCCCCCCCCCCCCCCCCCCTTGATGAAGTGTTTTATTTAACTGGGCCAACCAGGCTGCTTGAACAGATATTTATTAATAAAGATTGTATTTTTATATTTTCCTAAAACCTGCGTTTGTGCATCTCAGTAGGGAATTGGTCCCCTTCGCTTCTGCACTCACAAGTTAGTGAATGGCAAGGGGTGGCATAGTTGGTGCACATTAGGGGGTGCTACACATGTATTCTGAATTTGTGAATAAGAATCAGAAAATGACACATGGTTGCTGACGTCATGTGTTCAAACATGTTCTCATGTTATCGGGTCAGCTTTTCACATGCTCTTGTCACCAGGTTTTAGTGTGTCCGTGACCAGACAATGATGCAGGTGTGGTGGTAAGTAGTGAGCCAACAGACAAAAGGTCCAGTTCAGCAATTTATTAGTTATTTAAACAGAGGTGATGCGCCTGTATTCGAAACTCGTATCTCCACAGTCCACAAGTCCCACAAATCAGTCCCTCAATCATAAACACATATTCCCTGCAATAAAAGAAACGCGATCCCACCACCAGCCACCAGGGCGCAGCAGTCCAGCAGAAGCAGCAAGCAAAAGCGAACGGAGGAGCAATCCAAACGGCCCAGCGGCAAGACAGCAACCAATTGTAGCAGCCAGACCAGCACGACTAGCTTAGCCAGCACATGCAAAATACCATCCTCTCCAAGCGACTCCTCCTCCGTTCGTCCGGCTGGCACTGGCAGGTATCTCCGAAGGAGAGAGAGGGGGAGAGGGGTCTCAGCAGTGGAGAAGTGCTACCGCAGCAAACAAATTTATCCCGTAATCAATGCAGGAACAAGGTGTACTTACTTGACCTGGGTGCGGCTTAACCGCGAACCCAGGAGCAGAATCAAAAGCCTTGTACACAGTGTGGAAACCAGTCAAACGCGGGCGTTCTTCTCCCGGTGCTGTCTCCGTCTCTGGCCGGTCGCGAGCACATTCACCTTCCTTCCGGATACCTATATACAAAAGACACACCTACCCCCCACCTGTCCAACATCCAGTCCTACTAATCAGTCTGCTCAGGAACATAATGCAATGATTGAATTTGCTATTATTCAATCAAGGAGGACACGTGTAAGTTGTTAATTAGCATGGGACACGAAATTAGGACAACACAGCAAACGTGCATTTCATCATGGCAAACACAAGACTACTTTTCAGTTCATTAAACTTGTCATTGTCCAGTCTTTAGGAAAGGCTGTGGGTTATTGGGGTTAACAACGTGAGTACACACACAGCACACAATCAGTGATGCACAGCAAGCGTTAGGAATAAAAATAAATGTATAATCAGGCACTGCACACTATAACCCAACACCACAAAAATGACACACTGTGACACCCCCCCAAGTGTAAAATGTCCCCGGTTTGCCTTCATCCCTGGTGATTTTTGTTTAACAGGCTAGGGTACACCGGTCATTTAGTCATTTAGACAAAGCCTGTGATGGGAATCGCTATCTAGTTTAATACTGCACATTAAACATTGTTTATTGAAGTAAGTGATGACTGGGGAAAAATTTAGACTGTCAAATCCTTCAAGAACACAAAAAACCTCTCAACATTCTTGTGTCCTAAGTTCCAGAAAAAATGTAAGAGATTTATCTGGTCCTCTTCACAAGTCCCATGCTGTCGGTTGTTGACCATGAAATTAAGTGGTTTTCCACTGGGATCTTTGTCATAAGGAACTTCTGCTTTATCAAGGGCAGTTGTGAAGTTTGAAGCAGACAGACCATCTGAATGTGTGACAAACACCACCATATTTTTTGTCAATGTCTTTACCAAGCAGGGAGAGAATATCAAATATATAACAATCAATAAATAACCTCAGTCGATAATTTTGAGACATGACTTGTTTGTCTGAGACTTGTTTTCAGAAACGGTTCATAAACAGTAAGCGTGTTTACATGCGATCGGGCTGAAGATAGTCTGATTAAATATTCCACTTGAACCGTTCAATCCACGTTTACATGTGTCAAAGCATTTAATCCGATCTTCACCTTTTGACATGCACAGTGGTTTCTAGCGTTGTCCCTTTCTTTACATTCATCTAACGTCCCTCAGATAGCACCCCAATCCTGGATTAAAAGATGTTCAGAAATTAACTTTGTAACAAATAAACTCTTTGAACTTTATATACAAGGTCTGTATTGTGCCCCATTAAGATTATGTGGCAGCCACGTACAGTATCACAAATATGTTCACCTTCACCCATTTGGCTAGCTAATGTTAACGTTAGCAAGGTAGCAGCCAGTTAATACCACACTTAGCAGCGAAGATAAGCGAAAATACAAACTTGTCTGTGGTCATAACATTGTGGTGCTGCTAGTACTTTTAAGCTATTTGTGCATGTAATTGTGTCAACGCGCATCCCTACACTTGCAAACAGGAATCTGATAACAGGTTTACATGCCCCTGATCGGTTTAAAATCCGAAAATCCGATTTAAATTTCAAAAACAAAATAAACAAAATCCGATCAGGTGGCGTGTATACATAGATATATAGATACATGAGGTATACATGAGGTATTTTGAATCTGATTCGGCAGACAATCAGAATAAACTGGTCCATGTAAACACGCTCAGTGATGGCCAAAGTTTGAGATTCTATCTGGGATTTCGTGGCTTCTTCTGAATTTTGAAACCAAACTTTATCCTCCTATCTTACCCCTAACAAGTAGTTAATCATGGTGTTGATGAGAGAAGTTTTCCCCGTTCCTGTTTCTCCAACTATAAGGACGGTTTTAGAGGGTTCCCAGATAGCAAAATAATTATGGCCCACATTTGGCCCAAAACTGGCTTGCCATTTTGGCAAAGTTTTGGCAAGATACATGGCCCTATTTTGGCCCAAAATAGGAACACCAAAATAATAACCAAAGGAGACCAAAATCAACCCTAAACCTGCCCAAAACCCACTATGGAACTCCAAAACATATCCCAGATAGCAAAGGGATGTTGAATTGACGTCGAATCAGTGTCCGTCCTTTGACCAAGCCATAGCCATAACTGCCCCAAAAAACTCCCAAATTCCACATTCCAGCCAAAGAGTAGCCAAATGTTACCCAGAATGGAACCATAACTATACTAAAAGATGGCTTGCTTGCATATTTATTTGTTTGTTTGTTTGTTTGTTTATTTACTCACTCTATGCTCATAAGGTTATATTGTTATGTTAAATGAACTATGTCCTAGTGTCCTGGGCTAATAAGGTTTTATTGTTAAATTTATATGGTATGTGTCTATTTGTAGAAAGGAAAAAAACAAGATTCAGTTTCACTGTATTTCATTTTTTATTAATTCATGCTGATTTTTTTATTCCTTTTTTTTTTTTTTAAACTCCCTACCATGTGTAGAAGACATCTGTTCCTTCCTCCCCCCCTTCCCTGTACTTAGCCCAGTAAAACCAGCGCTTAATTGCTGCTGTGATGTTTGCGTCCGTGGTAGTGACACATGTTCTTTCTCACAGCATCTGAAAGTGACAACACACAGACAAAGAAAAAACAAACTGAATTACTCAATTTGTTATATAAGTAGCTACAACAATAACTGGGACATTTGGTTGAATAATGATGTAGTACCTGTTAAAGTGTTGTGCATACAGTTGAAACACCGTGCCTACTGCCTAAACCTTAAGTTTGGAGTTTAAATGTGAGCTGATTCCGTGCATACACATCAAAACTGTAAGGAAAATCGAAACTAAAGTAGGAGGGTTTCTTTCTCACGGTAGTGAGGTTGAAAACTCCCAGGCATTGATCGTTTTTTTGGCTTGCCATAAAGATGCCGAAATGCAACCTGCAAACCAAAATGTTTGCTATCTGGGTTTACTCTTGTCTCTTTCCAAAAGTCCATCCTCCTGACTGATGAATTTCCATTAATGTAACTCTTCTTTGTTGGTGGAGGTATTTAAGTTTTAAAAGACTGTATCAGCCCCAGACAGATAGCATTCTAGCTCTGCATTCACAACGCCTCCCTCTGTACACTGATTAGACAGGTTAAAATGCCTCCTGAGACAACAAGCTCACTTGGGAAAACATTTGTTGTGTGTCCACAGAATAACCCAAATACAGCTCAGCTTTTACCTCATAGCACTATTATGGTAAATTATGTTATTCAAAGCTAGTATAATTTTTGTAAGTTAGATCTGAAACTGCATTTTGGAGGAATTATTTGCTGCTCATAATGCAGGAAATGCAATATTTTGGTCATGAATAAAACTGTATTGCACTATATTGCAATATATTGCCCACACAAAATGCAGATAGGACCATATTGGACAACAGATAGGGCCATATTGGACATTAAGATTTGATTGTACGATAGGTCCGTACTTTGCCCCATAACTGTGGGTAGGCTACAGAATATTTAAATTTATTGAAATTCAGGGAAGGGTATGCCAACCTAACTTACACTGACTGATATTAGGCCTATGATGATTCATTAAGTAATGTGATGATGGATTGAATGTCCTTTTTTGTCAAATAACAGCTACAAGGGATCACTTAACTTCTTTAGCCATTACAAAATGATAAACAAGAGAAAGAAACAGTCTGTTAAGAATAGAGGGAGAGGGATAACCTTTACAAGTGAGTGATGGTCAAGAAGTTACCCCCTGCCAACACATACACGTGCACACAAATCAAAACACATAAATGTAAACTGGCACCAGCTAAGTAGATTTCACACTCAAAATCATGATCTACAATTGAGTGATGTGAAATTTGTGAAATAGGTTTCATACCCCTCATGGCACAATTTGCACATCATTACATGTAAGAAATGTAATGCATGTAAGAAATTTTCCCAATGGGTGAGTTGTAAGCCATTTTCGACCTTGGTATTTAAAAAATCCTGGCTATGGCCCAAGAGAAAACTTGCAAAACCTTACCTTAAATGGGCTCAACAGATTTTATTAGGTACACAATCTAAAAAAAACTTGACATCAGTTTATTTAGTAAATGTCAGACACTGAACTGAAAATCCATCAAGAATATAGGTACAGCACTGAAAATTATAAAATCACATCACATGCCTAATTTCACTAATTCCAGTGATTTGAATGCTGACACAATTCTGTTGAATGCTGACACAATTGTTAATTTGCTCTGTGCAACAAACTAACAATTTAAGATGCATCACTGTCTGTTGAGCATATGCATGTCCTTACAAAGTTGTATTCTGTACATAAAATCTGGAAGCAGGTTGACTTAATTAAGCAACAGATCTAAATGTTTGTTTGTGTGTGTGTGTGTGTGTACACGTGCACATGCATCAGGGAACATGGAAAACGTCTCCTTGTAAAGTTCTCTATTGCTTGGTAATGGTGTTTCTGTGGTGGGAAAAAACAGAGTGAAGGTGAGATTAAAGCATCATATTGGACCAACATTAACAAATGAACAGAGAGATAATATGTAAGGAGTAAGAGTAACGAGAATGAAAGTGTGTGTGGGCATCTTCTGAGACTTCTGTTTCTCCTGCAGTAGAGCTACTGTACCCAAAGGAGTGTCACTGCTGTATGTCCGCTTACATGGTTGTCATACTTGTGTGTTGCTTATGTTGTAGTTAGAAGGTTCTGTTTACTCACACACACATGAACAAAATCATGTAATGAAAGACCATACAACTGGGAGAGCACCTCACGCTCACACACAGCTTCCTCCTCCAGCTCCTTCATCCTCTTCTCGGTCTTCATCTTCCCTGAGCCTTTGCCATGGAAACGATGAGACAGCTGCCTGAAAGCCTGAGACAAGGAGAGGGGGCATGCACTTTCTACATCTGCACTGTACAGCACTTTTTTCATATATTTAATAGACAACTCTTCCCATCTCCCGACACACACAACTTTTGCTAGTATGGCATTATATCAGCCATATCAACATCAGCACACAAAAATGACTTTTCCATGAACATCAATTTCAGATATGACAACTAAATAACTAAAAAAAAAAAATTTTTAATTTCATCAACACAAACATGACAGCACCAGATATACCACAGCTACACAAATATAAAAAAAACATTTTAAAAGAAAGCACTGATGATAATGAGAAACAAATAGGCTGAGAAACAGACCCAATTTCACTGCATTTTTTACACTCAGTAACCATATGCATGTGACAATAAAATGTCCTTGTATCCTTGTATGTCACTGAGGCAATATGCCAAGGGCGTAGGTTTGCATATGGACCATAGGGACATGTCACAACCAATATTTTGGGAAGACAAAATAGTCCCTACCAATATTTAGCATTTCATTTTTATATAAAAAATGTATTCATATATATTATTTGCGAAATCAGTAGTATAATTTTAGTGGTCACGTGTCAGCATTCTGCATTTCAGAGCTAGAGCGTAAAAGCAATTAGTTTGTAGTAAAAACTGCAAACTGGTGGCAGACTTCGGAACTTCAGGAAACAGGTTTAATCGTTACAATGGCCCGCGTCAAGAGAGACATAAGGGTTTCAGCCCGAAAGCATCCACCATTAAATCTAACTTAAACAATGAAAGTGTTCTACTTAAATACACTTAACTGAGGGGAGTTGCATACAGTTAGCATACAGTTGAAGTACAATACAATGAAAGGTGATTGGTTCTTTGCCTGGCGCCATTGTGTCTAATGGCCCAAGGACACACCTACGGCGATTAGCATTATTAAGTGGCTATCCAGTTGTATGTAGACACCAAGATTCAGAAATATTACTTATGGATTGTCCTGACCAGTCATACACTTTGACTATTACACTCCTTGTACTGAGACAATAAAGATGATATCAAACATAAATAGATTCACATTTCATAACATACAGATACACATTCCAAATCTATCTGAGGTAAGTTTGTCTTTGCAATGTAAATATGAACAAAAGGTTCTCCCCAGCCACAGGGGTACCAGCAGTTAATTTACATTGATCACCGGGGGAGGATGATCCCTATTGTTTCTGTGCCATGCCAAATGGTGGCGGCTCCTGGCTGTCTGAGGCAAAATGTACTTCTAAAATTATTGCTATCAAGCGACAAGGTTATCCATGCTGCAATTTCATTGGCTGAAACAAAGGGGCTGCAGGCTCACATTCTCCTCACATGGAGCAAACTTATTAAGGCAAATAGGAGATGCAAAGGAGAAAGCATAAACCCTACGTGTGTTGCGCTGACGATGTAAGTTATCTGTGGTAGCCTACTGCAGGTCCTCAGAAACAGGTGCAACTTAACATTACTATTATCTTCTTATTGAAACTCATGTCCTATTTTATTTTTGCTGCTTGTAAAATTCTTTTGTTTATTTCTTATGATTTTGTGCTGTGAAATTGTTGTTGGAAGTGTCTGATCTGTTGTGCAGTTTGGTATTTAGTGTTAGGAAAAATGTCCTTATCTGTTGTGCATTTTTTCTTCTGCACCGTGGGATAGCGAGAAACATACTTTCGATTCCTCTGTATGTCTGGTACATGTGGAGAAATTGACAATAATGATATTCATGTCCAAAATAGTGCATTATTTATTGTAGCATTTTAGCCCTAGAGAAGGGGAAAGTATTTGTTCAGGTTAACATACATTTGGCTAGCATATAGCAGTCAATGACAGGTCCTATAGCAGGTAAAATGATTTTTCTGAGTGAATCCACTTACATTCTGTGTCCTGAGGATCGCTAACACTAAGGTAATGTCAATCATTTATGATTTAATTATGATTTGCTAGAACTGATTGTGCAGATAGATAGCCACAGGCATTAGTCTACCGATAGCCATATTAAAGTCATATCTATGCTGTTAGCCACCATAGTACTGCTTAGCCAAAGTCCTCCTCTTAGTTATAACCAGAGAGGGTTGAAGCTGAGCTGCATTCAGTGATCTTTGCTATCACATACTGGTACCATATTTTCACACAAACATTATGTTGAGTGACTACATAATTGTTATAGTGTCCAAGTTTAAACATGAAATTGGTAACGGCAGCTACACATCCCTGGGGTCAATGACACTCAAGTCCTTACCAGAACCATGTTAGTGAACCAAACAGTCTACATTAAAACTAATGTTGGTTTTGTGAAACTGTTCTGCATCAGTAAAACAATATGAGTTAGTCAAGTAGAGCTTTATTATTATCTCAATAAAATACACAACATGTACAGTATCACACAGTAAGATGACCATGGTACTACGCAGGAGTCCTGCATGGATTCGGGACCTGCAAATTTGAATGAAACGGGTCAAAAAATGTTCTACTGTGTTGGATAAGGTTTTGGGTCGGGATGCTTTTGTGTCGTCACATCTGTTGCTGTTGTGTTGTTTGCTGAATGTCAAAATAGTAGCCTACCACCCAGTAGCCTAGAGCCAAAGTTTCCTTTCAACAGGTGAAATTGGACTTGCAGTGCTAATGGTTGTCTGAATGGGATGTTATAGCCACATAATTTAAACGGGGATTTGGGGGGTTATGACCACCGCAAAAATCAAATCCAACCAATCTACCCCCCCCCCCAATAATCATATGATTTACTTTTTTTTAAAAAAATATTAACTATCTGGCATAAGTATCTTGTCGATAGTCTTGATTTAATTTAATTTAAAAGCCAGCAGAAGAAACATGTTTAATCATCTGACAAGGTGTCTCTCCCCTTGTAGAGGACTTGGTTTAACCCAACCCATAGTCTTTCTCCCCACTTGGCATTCGATATTTTTTACTTACTGTCGCTGGTTTGCCAGTGTGTTTGGTTTAATGCAAGCAAACTGGTCACAAAGGTTTTGGGAAGGGTACTTAAAAAGCAACCAACTATAAGGCTACTGTTTGTCAGTGTCTATTAAAAAGAGGTAAGAAACACCCTGCCCAAATTGAAGTAGCCTAATTGTTTGTATCATTTAGTTAGTTTAATTAAGTTAATTAAGATTTCAGAATTTCACATTTCAGAATCAGAATCAGAATCAGCTTTATTGGCCAAGTGTATTTACGTAAACAAGGAATTTGACTCTGGTAGATGTTAGCTCTCTGTACACCTAACATATAAACATGTAGTAATATACATATAATACAATATACAACACAATAAATACTATAGACAAAGCAGAAATATGTGCACACATGTTGCACAAGGGACAGCCACATACCTATAGGCACCTAATATAGGCAATAATATACATATAGGCACGTAGTGACCAGTTGGGAGAGGGGTAAGTAAGAGGGAACACACAAGGAGGATGAGCCTGAGAGGTTGCCCAGGCTGGGACACGTCAGACTCACTTGTGTTCACTCCCTCCTCCTCCACTCACTCCTCTTGTGCCATGTGCAAAGGACAATATATGTAAGGGCATGACAGTAAACAGACATTTCAGAAATGAGTTTGAAGGGTAATCTGAGCAGTCTGTGAAATTAATAATTGACCAAGGTGGGGGGATAGCCCAATTTGTTAGGTATTCAGGAGGGTGATGGCAATGGGGAAGAAGCTTTTCTTGTGTCTAGTAGTATTTGTGCGCAGGGATCTGTAGCGCCTGCCAGAGGGGAGGGGGTCAAAGAGAGTGTGCAGGGTGAGTGGGGTCTTTGATTTTTTCCGCCCGCTTCCTGGTCCTTCCATTGTACAAGTCCTGAAGGGAGGGCAGGGGGGCTGTCCGAATTGTATGCTGTAGTTTGCGTGTGTCCTGTTTTGTGGCAGCTCCAAACCAAACTGTGATGGATGAGCAGAGGATGGATTCAATGACAGCAGTGTAGAACGTGACCAACAGCTCTTGATGTAGGTCATGCTTCCGCAGTTGTCATAGGAATTACATCCTCCGCCGAGCCTTGTACTAAAAGGATAATAAATTATTAACTTACAAAAAATGTTTCAGCAGTTGATTTGTTAATAGTTTGATCAATTGAGGTTTTTTACTTACCTACGTCATAATGCTCACATGTAGGCTTGGTAGGCAGCTGTTAGGTAGAAGTGCTAGCATAATCAATAGAGTATCAATAGGAATTACGAGCTAATGTAAGCTTTATTGTGCCCTGTTAACCTATGGATTCTTTATGGTTGTATTTTTTTTAAATAAATGAAAAAAACACTAAACAAGATGGATATTAGCAGCCTATATCAAGCTGGTCGTGTGCTTGTATCACACTGTGGTGCGGAAAATGATTTGTTTGACAGCTAATGTTAGCGTTAGTTGCGAATGTGATGCTTGGGAAAAACTAAGCCAAATTAACCATATGACAACTTTGCAAATGGTTGTTAACCTTTCTTACAAATTATAACATGGAACTTAAAAGACCCATACTCATTTTGTACATTACAGCAGATGTTAGTGATGAACTTTAAGGTAGTTATTACACTCGTTTTGAACAGATTGCATAGCAATGATATAAATGAGCATTCTTTATACAATATGTCTCTAAAATAAACAAACTATTTCATTTCTGTCACGATACACACCGTAGTGTTCTGTGTCGTGGGTTTTTATTGAATCTTCCCAGGTTACATTACAGTCAACTCCTCTCTCCAGTAGCATCCCCCCCCCTGGAACTACGTCACCACGTAACATACAGAACATATTATCATTGGGCACATACGTGCTTCTCACCACATCTCCCCCTTTTGAGATAACAAACTACAATAACATTTACCCGTACTCCCTTCATTCTAAGCCTCTTGAAGCATACATTCAAGTAAGCAATATTCACTCCAATTGTAGATTCAGGACAAAGTAAAGTAGGTCCCATTCAAACAAGACCAGACAACTATTCATACTACTGTACTGTAGCATTTATAACACATTCACATGTAACATTCCCCTTAAGTGCATTTAGAATGATAGCTGCATAAAACTTCTTACTTTTCCTTTTCTCCACTCTTCCCCAACTAAATCATCTACTATAAGTCAGTAATTCAACCTAAATAAAGAATAAACATAAGCAGTAAAGCAGTAAACATAGATCAGTCATTGAGTCTAAATCTGAGAGGTGGTCTGATTGCTCGGCCCCTGGAGGTCAATCTGGTTGCATCAGCAGAGTAGGCCGTGCTGGGGTTCTCTGTGTAGTCTCTGGTGCAGAGGGCCCCGGTGTTGCTCCGTGGCCCCTGGTGACCATCACAGGAGGTGGACTGCTCACAGGACGTGTTGGGCTGGTCTCGGGCTATAATTGTGGATCCACAGGCCCGGTGGTCCCAGGAACAGCCTGGAGGTGTCTTCTGTTGCGCCGCAACACTGTGCCGTTGTCCATCTTGACCATGTAGGATCTGGGTTTTTCCACTTTTCCTACCACCTGCGCAGGAGTCTTCCACCCCTTTTCTGTGTCCAGCTTGACACGCACTGCCTGGCCTACCGGCAGCTCTGCGAGATGGTGGGTGGAATGTCACCGGTTGTAGAAGTGCTCATACGATTTCTTGGCTTTAGAGTCATTTATTCTGACTTGTTCAGGGCTTATTGGAGTCACCTACAAGTTTTCCTCCAGTGTGGGGACTGTGGTACGAATCTGTCGTCCCATCATCAGTTGAGCCGGACTGGCCCCTGTTGCAGCGATGGGTGTTGCTAGGTAACACATCAGGGCAAGGTACGGGTCCGGTTGTTTCAGGAATCTTTTAGCAGTCTGAACTGCTCTCTCAGCCATCCCGTTGGCCTGGGGGTAGTGGGGGCTTGAGGTTGTGTGTGTGAACCCATACTCATTGCTAAAGTCAGCAAATTCGGCCGATGCGAACTGCAGACCATTGTCACTAATTAGTTCAAGAGGTACGCCCCATCTGCTGAAAATGCCTTTGAGGCGTGTGATGACCTGCTGGCTTGATGTAGAAGGTAAATGTGCCATTTCGATATACCTGGAATAGTAGTCGACTACTATCAGGTACTGCCTCCCTTCCAGCTCGCATAAGTCAGCAGCGATCCTCTGCCAGGGTCCCTCTGGCAGGACCGTTGTGATGAGAGGCTCACGCTTAGGTTTGTGCTCTATGCAGAACTTGCACTACATCACGGTTGTTCTGTTCTGTCATCAAACAGAACTAGTCCCTTCGCTTCAGACAGATGATGCCTGGCGGAATAGACTGCAGAGAAGGTGGGAAAGTTGTAAGTCTTATGCCAGCCGTGTCGCACACCGGAGATGACCGCTTGAAGGTCAGGATCCATCTACGTTGCTCCTCTTATCTCCTCCAACTTCTCCGATGACATGGGCTTGTTTGTCACCACCGTGTTGCCATACGCCCTGATGTGGTGCTCCATCTCCGACTCTTTCTCATGGGTCAGGGGGCTCCTGGACAGTGCATCTGCCACAATCAACTGTTTTCCTGGAACATGGACAGCAGTCACATTGAACCGCATGAGGCGCATTAAAAGTCTCTGACACCGCACCGGCGCTCTGTCTAGGTCACGTGCATTTACCAATGGGACTAACGGCTTGTGGTCTGTCTGGAGACAAAAACTGTCTAGCCCCTGTACATAGCGTACAAAATGTTCACACGACCACACAGCTGCCAAGCACTCCTCTATTTGGGAGTAACGTTTCTCTGACTCTGTGAGTGTGCATGAGCAGAAAGCAACTGGTCTCAGCTCACCGCTGTGCTCCTGAAGGAGTGTGGCGCCCATGCCATAGCTGCTGGCGTCCGCGCTGATGACAGTCGTGGAGTCGAAGTAGGCCAGTGCTGGGGCTGATGAGAGCATGCCTTTGGCTTTCTGCAGCACTCTCTCTTGGCGGTCACCCCATGCCCACACACTGTCCTTCTTGAGCAAGTCAGTGACTGGGTGTAGCACGGTTGAGAGGCCTGGCAGGAACCTCCCCAGGTAGTAAATCATGCCTAGGACTTGACGCAGCTCACCCACATTGTCTGGGCTGGGCATCTCAGTGATTGCGCTCACCTTACTTTTGTCTGGTTTCATGCCCTCTGCGCTGATTATGTGTCCGAAGTAGCCGATCTCTGACTCGTTAAAATGACACTTTGCTTTGTTCAATTTCAGTCCAGACCGCCTGATGGTCTGGAGGACTGCATTCAGCCGCCTGTTGTGCTCCTCCGTGTCGCACCATAGACGTGTATGTCATCCATCACGACCACCACTCTATCATGGCCCCCGAGCAGGTCAGTCATCAGTCTCTGGAAGATTTCAGGGGCTGAAGAGATTCCGAATGGGAGCCGTCTGAAACAGAACCTGCCCACGGGTGTGATGAAGGTGGTCAGTGTTTGGCTGTCGGGGTCCAGAGGAATTTGCCAGAAGCCACTAGAGGCATCTAACGTGGAGAAAACCTTGGCTCCAGCTAACTTGGGAGCAATGTCCTCCAATGTCAGCAACACGTATCTCTCCCGCTTGACGGCCTTGTTAAGACGCTTGAGATCGACGCACACTCTGACCTGATCCTTGTTCTTGTTCTCCGCTGGCATCATGGGTGCACACCAGTCAGTGGGCACCGTGACATGCTCGATGATGCCTAGCGCTAACATGCGCTCCAGCTCAGCTTCGACCTTGGGCAGGAGGGGAAACGGCACTCGGCGGGGCGTTGCGGTGGCATAGTTTCGGTTCAATTTTAACTGGATCACACTGTAAGAGCCCTATTTCCCCAAATATGTCATCGTCTTACGCCACAGTGCTGACTGCATTGAGTCTTTTCACTAGGCCCATTCTTTTGGCCACTCCTCCCCCCAGTAGGTTCTGTGCAAACTGTCCTTTAATTTCCGTTATCCAGAAGGCATACTTTTGGCCCTTGTGCAGGCTAGAGGCCAGGAATCTACCTATGCAATCCACTACTCCACCTTGGCTTGTGGCACTGACTGTTGTCTTGGCTAAATGGGGCTTGTATGGCAGTTTGTTGTACGTTTCCTCAGTCATTACAGTAATGTCTGCCCCCGTATCAATTTTAAAGTCGACTAGACGACTGTGAATAAGAAGTGTGACACGCCAATCATTGAAATCTGGCTGCTCAACTATTGTGTGTGCCTGATTTGTCACTGTTCCAATGAAGAAAGTTTGATCATCATCATCCACTTGTTCGTGTGTCAAAGTTCAAAGTGTCCAAGCCTACCGCATCGTCGGCATTGCTTGTCACGGGCAGGGCAACTTTCACTTTTCTCATGTGTTCTGCCGCACCATTTTGTTTACTTGATTCATCTCGTTTCAGACCGTTTTGTCCATCTCGCTGCCGCCTGCCTTTGCCGCACTTCCAGCCTGACTGGTCTTTTTGCCTCACAGCATTCACTGAGCATTCTCCTCGCTCCACGCTCTGCTTTTTGATCTGTTCGCTCTGTCGAGCTAGCTGGATAGCTTTCTCCAGCGTGAGATCCGCCTCAAGCTGCAGCTTTTGTGAGACCTCGTTATCTTGGATGCCAATGACGAGCCGGTCTCTTATCTGTTCATTCTTTGTTATGCCGAATTCACAATATTGGGCTACCTCATAAACACGAAAGATTCCACAGTTTCTCCCGCCTTCTGTACACGCTTGTGGAAGCAGGCTCGGTCATGAATTATGTTGCGCTTAGGCACGAAGTGCTCAGCAAACTTTGCTGTAACTATCTCGTAGAAGTAGAAGTTCTGGGTTGTCACTTTGGTCATCCTCAGTATACACAAACAATTCATAAATTTCAGTCAGGTGCTGAGAAAAGAAAGAAAGAAACAGAAAGAGGAGTTAAACAAGACACTCCATGGATAGGATAGGTCTGTAACTTATTCTAGAGTTTTGATCGAGCAGCACCAGCAGGCACACAGGGATAGTGAGAGTGGTGCTAATGTTAAGGAGACAACAAGCATTAATGCTAATGTTGTTAGCACCAATCAGGACAGTAATGTTAGCGATTGTGAGCCAACAACTCTAACGTTACAACTGGAGGGAAGCATCGAAAGGGAGGAGGGCTTGCCCTTCTGTCAATTGAAAATGACTTTGCCTGCAAGCTGAATTATAATGATTTAATTGTGGAGCTGCGGCAACGAAAGCCAGGTAGGTCACTTTTTTCTAAGCAGACTATATGGTGAATCGATCTAATTTATTTGTGCAATGTTCACTAGTTTCTGTAGTGCACATATCAATAGTTCAGTTTGAATGTCGTGTGTCGTGTTTATTCTCGATATCGAATTGCGTTCAGCAATGCTTAATAGCCATTTTTCTTTATATCAAAATGTTCACCTATGTATGTTTGTGATGTATAATAAACGGCTTATGGCCAATGATTTATGTGTCTGCTAATGTGACCCGGGCGATAGATTGAAGGGGTCTTGGCTAAAGTGCTTGACTACGCCACCTGTGGCCTTGCACCACAGGAAATAATTGTACCACAGTATTTCTCAAACCGGTTTTTAGACAAGAGGGCTTTCCCACATCGATATGTGAGTGAATACAGAGACGTGAGGCTTCAGTCAAAATAATGGCAAATTTATTACAAAATAAATGAATAACCAGCATAAAAAATGACACTTTGACTTATTGAACAAATAATTATGACAGCAATAAAAACAAACCAAAAAAAACGTATGGCACACGAGGGGGAAACTAAGGGCTGCCACCCAGATTTACAACACTACTCTAAGAGTAGAGGATAGACTGGAGCAGCTTCAAGGGTTGGTTACCTGTCCTGGAAAGGTGAGGCTGACACACCAAACGTGCTCTGGGTTTTCTGTGCCTATCCACACACACACAGGAAGATATACAAACACACGCACACGGCACAGATACTGCAAAAAGGTGATCACAGCAAAAAGTAAGGTGCCTGTTACCACTACAAATACAGTGACGCGCCCGAAAAGGACTCCGATCCGGTGATCTACCCCATGGCACAGTCCAGGCTATAAAGGAGAGCAAGAGGGGCAAGGTAAGACCAACAATCAGAGTCAAACAATAGAAGCAACCGAATTGATTACCGATTACTTATTTATCAGGGTGGCAGTAAGTACTTCCCCTTGGCCAACAGCATTGTGGAGCGGAACAAGCCGCAAACAAGGAATACGCCTAAGCATAGGCTGAAATGCAGTCAGAAAAGACACCCAAAAAAATAAAGAAAATCCAAAATACCAAGAAAAAACAAATACTAAGGGCAAAACTACATTCACACACACACACACACGAAATTAAGCTAGGCAAAGCAGCAGTGGCATCGCTCTGATGGAACAAACAGTCAGATGCATGGTCACAAGTATTCTTACAAGTGAGAGATGTTCACATTACTAGGAGTGCTCACACAATGTTATTAAAAATCATGCAGTTAAAAGTGACACAAAATTAAGAACTTCACCCAATGTTTAAGAGTCACACAATGTTAATATCCCAAGATAAAACTATACACATGATAAGAATGTTCACACACCTAGCACCTATAACATTCCAAATTACGTCCATGCATCAGACTCAGGCACAAACAATGGCGTCTGGCGTCTCGAATCGTCACGAAGAAATGCCTACTCATGATAGCAAAACACTGTTACAAACATGCTAGCCACAAACAAGTAAGTGTTTGAAACATGTGCTCATTGCCTTAACATGTGTACAGACTCAGATACTACAATAAAACCATTCAGTTAGTTACCGGGGGTTTCTCCGAACTTTGCCAGAGATGACCAGCGGCAGAGTGCTCCCGGCGTCCTCTGGACCAAACCTTCGGTAGTTCTACCGTTTACACTACCTGGAAGCGTTAGGTATGTACAGCACAGCTGCCCAAAGGTGGTCAAAGTTATGGCAAGTTCATTCAAAAGAAAGAAGCCATGTATGACTGGGAATGTGTGCCGTTTACCCACCACCAGTTAATTTTCTTCATTTCAGAAATATTTAGTCCCTTGTTCAAAGTGCCATCAGACATGTCATTGAAAATAAATGCCATTAAAATATATTTGCCTAACTGTCATGTTTTCAGTGTGATCTGCACAGACTGCATTTATGACACTGTTGTTCTGGATGCAAAGTAAGTGTAGTTGTGAGACTTATTGTTTGAAAATGTATATCCCCAGGAGCTGATCAAATTTGCAGTTGTATTTTCAACCGCTATCAGAATTCCAATTGGCTGACATAAAATAATCTTTATAAAAACTTAAAAAAGACAATATTTTTAGATTTTACATACAAAAAATTATATGTCAATCTGCACTTTCATACATCAACACAGGTATATTTTTACATGTTTTTATTATTATACATATATTGTTCCTTTCTAAATTCAATAATACTTTTATATATACATTGTATGATGCACACACAAACCTTAGTATAATAGTGAGCACTCATTTTAAACAGTGGCGTTTTCTCCTGGAGGCCAAGGGAGGCGTGGCCTCCTCATAAATATTCAATAAAGAAATATTCAGGAGTTTAGATTAATAACGCACATTTTAAATTCCAAATTTGCCGTGTTAAACTTACTGTTGTCCTGTTTTTCTTTGATCGGAGTAGCGAGCAAAACAGCGTCCACAAATACTACATTTATGGGCTATAGCCTGCGTTACGTTTCAGTGCTCAGCTCTATCCTAGTTTATTCGCATTAACAGAGTATAACTGGTGAAATACTGCCATCTAGGGAGGCCAGTTTTACTTACCTAAAGGTTTTAGCCAATCAGATTGAAGCTCGGTTTGCCGCCGAACGCTCATCAAGGTCCATAAACAGTAAAAATAAAAAAAATGAGGAGGCCAGCTTCAGTGAGCCTCCCTTGCCAGTACATCATCAATCATAAAGTTAAACCCATAGACTGTATGTTACGTTATATACAGCCAGTGGTTGAACCATACAGTCTATGGGTTGAACCTGTCACAATGGATGGCGACGATGACCCAGAGTTTTTTTTATTGAGAAACGATTTCACAAAGCTAGCTTTTGAAATGCAACTTAAGCGAAATTGTTGAATTCGAAAGTGCTCCGCAATGCAGAACCGATGTGTTGAGGACTTCGCAAGATGTGACAAATTTAACGTTGGTAGTCTTTCTTCTTTATTCGTAGGGCTTCACATCACATTGGAGTTGTTTCATGCTATTTTAATGTCACATTTTGGCTGCTGGTGTATTTTGTGCACTTTGGCGAAAGAGACTTTGATTTCCTTACAGGCTATCTTTAATGTAAACCCACTCAGCATGTGCTGAGCAACGTGTGTATAACTTTTGTGGTATAGCCCCAAATGTTTTAAACAGCTAGAAACGCCCCTGCTAATTTGTAATTAAATTCATTACTGACATATATGGGTGTGACGTCATTCAGTAGCTTGCGATCTCTCTGGCCTCCTCTGTAAAATTAGCCACGCACCGCCACTGATTTTAAAAAAAGCATATAAGAAAGTTAAAAAGTTTACATGCATCATACAAAGACAACGTAAGTTATCGTGCACTTTACTTATATATGTCATGTATGACATTCAGGTGGGTCATATTTGATTCTGATTATTATGTTCTATGAGGAAAATGCAAAAGTCCAATATTCCTATGACCACTACCAAGAGCTACAGTGTACAAATAAAATAAAAGACAATATGTTTGAAGAATAGTAAACTACCTCAAATATTTACAGTAAGTACAAATATGAAATGAAACAGTAAAGAGATATAAATACCCTGTTCCTGTTCCAGCTGAGTGCTATAGAGATTAATACAATCCATCTAAGGCTTGTAGATAACAACGTACAAAGAGTGTAATTAACCAAAATGAAAATAAAATAATTACAGTGTACAGAAATAATATGAGTAAAGGAAAACATACCTTGTTATTGTTCCGGGAATACTTGAGAGAAATAGATCTGTTCTTTAATGTAAATGTTAATGTTGTTCGTAGCCTATAGCATGTAGATAATAATGTATAAATACAAATAATAATCCAAAAGTAATAAAAAACAACCAGTGTGTACCAGTAATAAAGAAACTGTACAGACCTTGTCTAAGCTCCACGTAAGCTCAAGTCAAAAAATGCATCACGTTCAGTCCTTAAGTGCAAACCGTTGAGGACAAAGTTGCTGAGCGGAATGACTTGCAACAAGGTTTCAATTCAAAACTCTACTTGTCTAGAAGTTCTAAATAATGCTGTTGTCATAACACTTAACAAAAGAAACACTGCAGAATCCATCTTTTAGAATGGAACAGTTCACAATACAGATAAATTTAAAGCATAATATAGTCATAATGTATTAAAATAAAACAAAAACAAACATAGGTTTATTTACACTGTTTATTTGGGAAAAATTGTATAGAGATCTCAGGGTTATCCCAATTTTGTGCATCCAGCCTACCATTCTGACTGCAAGCAATAATCACTCAGTCTGCCTATTAAATAGTGAAGTAATATTCTAACAGGTTATTGAATGCTACAATTTGTGAAAGCCTTTTATAATTTTCACATTATCAAGATTTGACATGTTGGTAGTGATGAAATTATGACAATATAAAGTATAGAAACAACTGTTGATAACATTAGCAGCATCACCAGCTTGACATTTTGCCTACAAAGGGATAAGTGATGGACGTCACAATGGTTCAACACGTCATCTGAAAAACCTCAACACAGACCAAAGATCACTGAATACTAACAAAGGCAGAGTAACATATTATGTTACAATGGGAGCAAACGTGAATAGTTCCAATCTGCACAAGTGGGAGTGTCACACAACATCACAATATAAACTTTTCAGAGATATTCTGGATCAGTGTATGAGGGCTTGACTCTGGTCTGCATAAAGGGGGACCCCCCCCCTCAAAAAAAAAAAAAAATAAAATAAAATAACAGAACATGGAACTTAACGACTGTGTGTGCCTCTCGCTCTGCTTTTACCCTCTCTGATACAAACTGCAGAAAGGACTGTGAAATGTTTACAGTGGAGAGTCTATAGTTAGGGAGACAGCAATAGGTTCAAACAAACAACAAAGTTCCACTATTCATTTTTTACTTGTTTATCGCTTATCGTAAAAAGTATAAATGTAACAAAAATTAAAAATACTAAGCACAAGTCACCATTTATAAACCTACACAACAATAGTTGAATGAGGTTTGTATGTTAAATGGCTGAAGCTGTATTAATTGCACACATTTTTGGGAAGAATAATAAGAAAAAGCCAACGAATAACATTACAGTGCATTGTTTAGCATAGACTGTAATACAAAGTCTTTTGTGTGGAAAAGGGAACACAGTCAACTATGAGAATATAAAAAAACAACGATCACTCAAAATTTCAATCATGAAAGTGACATTCTACCTATGTATAGGCTTGAGGTAGTAAAATTGATGGTCATAATCAATTTCCTCTTGATTAGGTGATGCTTCACTCTGCAAACAAAAGACAAAAAAGATTTAAGTGTAACTGCACCCCAAAATATGTTTTGTGAGCTGCTGATTGAATTATATTTCTTAAATGGACTGAAACACACTAACACTAGGGTTAATATTGACAAAAATTGTGTTTCCTGACAAAAACACATTTTGTGGCATTTTACATGTAAAAAAAAAAGGCTCCCCGCACCATCTACAGTTTTAACTATGCCACTACATTTGATGATGAAAATGACGACAGCGTGCCCCAAAAGTACACCACTACATCATACCTCCCTGCCTCTAGAGACTGCTCTAATGAGAGATGGGCAGACTCACGGCTCTGGGAAAAACCCACTCGGTGGCCGCAGCACACTTCTGGCACTTTTGGCCCAAGATCAGTATTTTTCCATATGGTAAGACAAATAGTCTACTTATGGGTCTAATCAACATAGATCACAATAAGACAACAATCGAAAATAGCTGTATAAAGGGTTCATGTTATTTATATGGCTAAATGCAACAGTGCCTGGTAAATGCCAAAGTCCCGGATCTCGATGAGAATAGATCATTCAAAGTATATGAAAAGTGCATGATCTGATCACAAAAGCCTTATGTACTCTGGAAAATAGCCTTGGCTAGGCCTAATGTGATTTTCAAAAATAGTTTTTGTTCTGCAACTTAATGGAATTGTTTGAGGAGAGCATAACTCAGATATTCAGACGCACAGCTACTGGTCAGGACATAGATTTCTGGTGTGGCCTAGTTTAACCCAGTGATTTACAAATCGGAAGCAAATCTTCCCCAACACTTCTTGAACGGTAGAGTAGGCTATACAAGAATAGGCAGACAGACAAAATGTAGCTTACAACCTGACATAAATGAGGCTATTGCAGTGTGTCACGTTTCGCAAACAATAGCCTATTACAAGTCAATTTAAGATGACATCTGTCTTTCATTGATCACACCATCCCCTTCTCAGCCAGCCTTCCTCTTGAGCGCTTTAGCATCCCCGCCCTTTTCAGAGGGCTTTTTCAAAAACGAGAAATGGGTGTGCTTAGGGGGTGCAGTTACACTTTAAAGGCTGGTGCCCACACAATGCATCTCCACATGATCAGAGCATGTGTGCGTGATTTGACAGAGCTGGAGATGGTCAGGGAAAAGTTGAACACAGGGGAACTGGGGGAAAAAGTTCAGGAAACTTTTGAGGAAATAGTAAACGAAAATCATATAGGTGCAGGCTTTGTTTTATGTAGTCTATTTGCTGAGATACCATCTACAAGTATAACAACCATAGAACAGGCAGATGAACATGGCACCACGTTAACGGCACCTTTACATTTAAATACTTTGTATTTGATGTTAATAGCCTAATAAGACAAAGACTAATCAAGACCCTTTTTACTTATTTTTATATTTTTTGAAAGAAAAAATGCAGGTTGGCTTTCATTTTGTGTTCAGCAATTTTAACAGGTTGGCTTTACGGTTGGGTTGGTTGAGTGAGTGCAGCGCCAAAAAAAATATTATTAAAAGAAGCACAGTTGACTTCTGCCTCTCTATCAACCTGTAGCCCAGGGGTCGGCAAGTAATTTAGGCCACGGGCCAGATTTTTTTTCTCGCCATTAGGTGACGGGCCAGAGCCCGGCAAATGACTTAGTTAAACACCCTGTGGTAAAAAAATATTGCGAAGAGTGGAAGATACCAGTTTTTCCGTTAGGCGAGGTTATCTCAATTAATTACATGGAAATGAATCGCGAATCTCAAGCTAAAAATAACCTGAAATGTTTCTTTTCATGCGTTTTTTTTTTAAGAGCATCCGTGACCACCACCTCTGCCGCTGCAGCTGCCTCGCCATCATCTTAATTAATTGTATTTTAGTTTGCGTAAACGTGCTACATTGAGTACTTATAACAATTGTCAGGGCATATACAGGCAGTTGGGCAGCGTGTAATATAATGTAGCAAGACAACATTGTATCTGATTAATTTTCGCTGTTTCCTGAGGGTTGGGCATAAACTCACAGACGTAAGTCTGTTCACTCTTGCATGTCTTCGGCCTTTGGAGTAGGCCAATAGCGTTACTCGCTAAACGTAATTCTCCTCCTTAAAACTCCTAAAACCCCCTTTCCCCCTCTCTCGCATTGATCTGCCATCTGCCTTAATTTTAAGTTGTTGATGCAGTTGAGCAGTCTTAAAATCTACAAAACCAGCGCTGCTGCCTGAAATGTCTTGACATCAACTACCAGTATAACAAATAACGTTAGTCTCTGTAGCCTATACAGTTGGCCTGCATTTAATAATTTGGCTACAACAAGGAAACACATGGGTATACGGTGCATCTTAAAACACCACAACACATTTCTTTACCTGTAACTGAAACATGGTATTTCAACTTGCTACGCTTTTACTGTCTTTGTAGCCTATTCAATAATTGCTGCTAAAATATCTGTGTTCGCCGTCACTCTAATCGCTCATGACGTGCCCATTAACATGTCATTTACAGCCGAAACTTATCATAGCTAATTTGCAAAAAGTTTCAACTTCATTTAGTTGCTCTAGTTGTCCAGATTTTATCAATTGTTGCTTTTGTTGCTCTTGTCCTTAGAGAGTGAATTACTTCCGGCGATTTTACAGCTTTAGTAGCTCTTGGTGTGAACACACAGTAACTGCACGGGCCTGAATTTATAGGCCATCATCACAACTCAATATAGACTGCACACATGAAACTGGGCTACTAGCCTGGCCATGCCTTCCTACACACTTCCGCTCAATTATCATCTCCCTACAGTGCTATCTGGATTTGATCCCATTGAGCTTGTTGTCTAGGAGGCATTTTAACCTGTCCATTCAGCAATTCAGAATGGTATAAGTCAAGTCAGGCCATCACTCAAGGGCTGATCCGGTCTTTTTAAACTTAAACACGTCCAGCATGCAATCGAATCTCACTACTGAATGTCCAGACCCTCTGTACGAAACGAAGTGGAGAAAGAGGAGCTGGTTTTATTGCCAGGGCACTAGGCTACTAGTTTTGTGAAAAACATGTTTCTACAGGCACTGCGCCAGTTGAGTGAACAAATTGTTCAGCATTCAACAATTTTCTTATGGTTGTCAGGGGTGCATACAAGTATATAACACACAGTAGTGATGATCGCCAGAGTCATTATTTTGGCAGACTGAGATGTTATATGAAATTACTAGGTCTGTATTGTGGAAACTGTGAATAACATGAGACATTAACTGCTTTGTATGTTTGTCACTTCAGTGGCTTTGATATCGCTGGAGTTGTTGACATGGATATTTACGTCTCCAGTAAGATTCATTTTGTCATACCTGGTGTCTTTTCTAATCTGCGGATTGCAAGATCCGCTAGTCTGAGGAAATGTTTACATTGTATATTGATGAAATCAAATGTAGCCATTGGTGAATTTCATATCCAAACCCTAAACGCTATAATAAACTGCATTCACTTCAATGGTTTTTATGTACACTAATGCAGGTTGTACTGTGTGTGATGTAGAGTGGCTACAGTGAAAGCCAGAGAAGTGTTTGTTTAACAATGTCTTTTGCAGTTCTTGTCCAAACACCTGCCAAGTATGAAGTCAGTCAGATGAGACAGAATTCTGAGAACAGCCTTGAAAAAGCTATGTAAAATCTTACGTGACTCTTAAGAAAACAATCAGGTGACTCACCATTTTGTGTGATGCCTTGATTTTTTCTTTCAGTTCTTCCAAAATCTGAACCTTCTCACGGTCTTCTGTCTTCTTGATCAGGAAATCTATGCAAGTTGACATTGAGTCCATCTTCAAAGCAATCTTGTCTAATTCCATTATATAATTGTATGCCTTTTCCAATAATTTAGACTTCTTGACCCTCGTGTCATTCAGCACTTTCTGAATATTGTTCTGCTCTTCATATTCTTTTGTCGTTTTTTTAACTTTTCTGGTTTTTATAACATATCTCTTGTTCTCTTTGACATGATCAGAGAAATGGCACTTGTTGGTGCACACAGTGCACCTGTTGTTTGTCATGGCACTACACCAGGAGAGGTCTTTCACCCACCAGCAGCCTGGATAATGGCAGTTCTCCTTACAAATTTTGCAGGATGTTGCTTCTGTGGTCCAATGCCACCATGATGACTCGACTGGTACCTTTTCTTTGTAAGGCTCATAAACTTCACATTCAGTTTCATTTTTCTCTAAAGCTTCTTGAATCTGCTGAAGCTCTTCCTGTTTCAGTTCTTCCATCCTGATGGCATCCTGTAGGTTGCGAACACAGGCTTTCAGCCTTTTACGAGTTCTCAGTACACCTGTTGTCATCTTAAGCTCTTTTGTGTCAGATTTTGCAAGAATACCAGCAAACTTCTCCATACTTTTGTATCCTAAATTCCAGAAACTGTGTTGGAGTCTGTTTTCATCATTCACATAGTTCTCAGTTTGACAATTGTTGAAAAGGAAATGAAGTGGTTCCCCATTGGCATCTGTGGTATAAGCGACTTCGGCCTCTTTAATGGCACTGATGACATTCTTATCAGGCAGGCCATGTGAGTGTGTGATGAACACCACCATGTTCTTCTCTATATCTTTACCAAACAGGGACAGAATGGAATTGAAGATGTAACGGTGGAATTGTGTAAGCCGATTCTGGCCTGATTTCACTACAAGACCCACAGCATTAATTTCATGGATGCCATCCTCAGATCTGAACAGACTGTGCAGATTCATTCCAATCTGCCAGTCCTGCTCAATCCCTTCAGTAGAGCCATACCCCGGTGTATCAATAACTCGTAGGAAAAAAGGATTTTCTAACCCCAAGACTTCATAGACATTGACAGATGTTGTCACAGAATTTACCTGGGGTGCCAAATCATCCTCTTCTGTGATCTGAAACCATACTCTGTCCTCCCATTTGATACCAAACATATAGTTGACCATGGTGTTGACTAGTGTTGTTTTTCCAGCTCCAGTTTCTCCAACCAAAAGTATGGTTTTAATATCTCTTGTAATCTGTCTTTTGTTTTTATACTTGTAAGTATGTTGTCTGACGTCTGGAGCTATGATCTTTGTCTTTGTTGGAAGCAAGTAACATGATGGGATTTTTTTAATTTCTTTACATCCATGAATAATTTTTTTTATTGGGATAGGTTCTCTGGAAAAGACAGAGAAAAAAATGTCTCAGTACCATCAAAAGTACAGTGGATTAATTGATCTTTCATCAGTAACAGTAACACAATTACAATTACAGAAATTCAAATTGGTTTGTTACTTGTTACCTTTATGAAATATGGATACACTCACACACAGACACATACTGACAGACACAAACACACATGTGCAGTTTAGCCCTGCACTCGTCTGGACTCAAATGCACAACTTGGCACACTACAGCCTGGGATTCAAGTGTGCTATAAAGTAAGCTAAAAGCCCACGGTGACAGTCTCACTTACAAGAGTATTGGTTGGTTGCTGGTATTTTCCCATAATTGGCTAAGTGGACTTCAGGCACCAAGACAACAGATTACGCGCTATGAACCTAGGAGGGCACTACTCCCACCAAATTTCATAAGACTCTGTTTCAGTTTTCTGAGAATCCTTGACAGAAATTTGCTCAGAGAAAAGCAGCAAATTTTGTCATTTTTGTCTCTCAATAGGTGGGCACATTGGATGCGGCTCTTTGAGACCTTTTTTTGGCTGTCAGTAGGCAAATAAGGACTCTGGATGCAGCTCCTTGAGAACTACGTATCACAAAAGTTGTGTTGGCCGGGGCATAAACCAGGCAAGACTGTGATTTTTTTTTTTTTAATCACCGGAGCTCCCCCTATAGTTGCTATTTTTACCAATCGTCACATTCTTACATTCTTAATGCATGTGCATTGGTGCATCCCTGCTATTTATTAAGCATCACCACTGTTAGAGAACCTACATCATACCAAATCAAACTGCTAACTAGAGGTGAGGTAGCTTTGAGGCTCATATATAGCTATATGCAGAGGTACAGGAGCACAGCTTTTTGTTGCAGGCAAGGGGGTAGGAATACACACAGAAGTTGAAACACGTATGGACCTGGTTCCAGTCGGAAGGGGCCTTGGAGCCGTTAGCATTTCACTGGCTGTTCTTCATTTTAGTGTCATATTAAAATCAAATGACTGTGAAATGCCCTCTACCTTGATTTCGGCCTTGTAGTACACCAGAGAAAACACAATGCATGCGGGCTCCATTATCTCCCATGTCATATTATTGTCTTGTAAGAAACTTCTACCTGGGGTGATGCTAAAAATGACCACACAGGTTTTCAGATGGCTAGTGACTTTCTGTTGCACGGGAGGGAATCTACCAAACTATTTTTGACAGTGTTCCGCCAGACCATGGGAGTCCAGGTATGTTAACGTCATATATACATAATAAAATAACTAACAATTAAAGTAATTTAAACACAATAGTTATAGGCACTTAAAGGACAAATCCAGTGTGAATCAATTAATAACCCTGTTGTTGAAGTTGAATGTTGTCTGTAGGAAAAAGAACCATCTGTGAGAGAATAATTTTGTACCAGACAGGGCAGGATGTCTTTGAATTTGATTTCATACAAATTTTTAACAGGTTTACTTTTTGTGTATGTTACGAGATTTTACATTTTATTGGACCCTTTGGAGTGTTGCTTTTAAGCAGGAGGAGTGTGAGGAGCTACTGGTTGCTCCTGAGCTACCTGTTGGAGACCCCTAAATTAAACCATCATCCCTCACTTGTTTAAGATTTGCCCTATCTGAGATTTACACACGTAGTTACCTGTTTCAGTGTCTCTGACAAAAGTTGCATTTTACTATGTTACATAAATCTTCCCCAGACAGCATCCTATAGCAGTGCAGTAATAACTAGGCAATCTATGTCTCAAATGTGACGCATATTTGATTAAGTTACATTATTAATGTCTTGGATCAGGCAATGTGTGTGATTGGTTACAAGTTTTGCAGGACTGTAAATTTGCTGAAATTATGTGCTTGTTACTTATTGCTATTTGTGTGATTTGCTTTTTCCTCATATCACGCACCAGTGACTTTCACCACAACTTTCACCAGAAGCAGCGGTGGGAAGTTGGTCCTGGGTAGTAACTGGCTGAAGTGGCAGACAGTTGGCAGGTAATTGTACTGACTGTTGTTGCTGGGATGTGCCACTTGCTTCTTGTCCACTGTCATCTCCACCATACTGTCCCGTGACAGTTAGGCCAGACTGCTATTGTATGGCTGGTAAGCTTATTCCAACACAAATTTTAGTCTGTTTAGTCTGGTTTAGTCTGGCGTTATCAATTACAAGTAGCAGTACGGCATGACAGAAAATAACTGCTAAGAACTTCCTAACTGATAGCCTGTTAAAGTTAAGTTGAAGCCAGCGAACAATACAATAATCAGAACAAGAATAAGAAATAGGGGGTGCTTCCTTATTAGGCCAAGTTGCTAACTGAGCAGGCATCACAGCGATACAGTGCAGTTGTAGCCTAATGCTGTTTTCATGTCCAAAGTACTGTATTCCTACCTAAGAACTGCAAAGTGTTCCTCTCTGATTACTGGCTCTGAACTTTGTTGTGTGGCAATAAAGTATTATCTATCTATCTATCTATCTATCTATCTATCTATCTCCCTCTCTCTATCTATCTATCTATATGTATGTGACAAACTTGTCCTTGTACAAATGGGCTTAATAACAAATGTAACCTCAAGTATAACAACTTTCTTCCAGTGCACACATTCCTATCTATCTACCCGATTCCACCCAAATGGACTTCAGGAATTTTCAAACCCTGGCTATGGCCTTGAAAGTGATAGGCTCATAGCCAGGTCTCCTTTTCCAATAATCCACCAGGAATTGAGAAAAGAATTACTTTTGACTGAGACATTGGTGTCTATACAGCTTGGATTACTGGTAACATACTACTACAGTACAGGCTAAAATGATTACAGTCTGGGAAATTATAACTGGAAAATACTGAAATTTTTTTCATATGATAATTTGTAGTATCAGTACGTTACTGTACTGAAATTAAACAAACAAATTTGATTACATTATAGAGAGATACTACATAATTCAAATATTATTGCATTATTGTCTTCTACATTCCTCCATGGTGTATACACACTACACAAGACCTTGAAAAAGTCAAATCTCATACTCACATGTGCACCTTCCAATCATCTTCACTTGTCCCTGCTGAGAGTTCTCCTAAAACAATTGGGGACAGTAATTAATCCTTAATAACACATAAAAATCAGACCAAGCACTCAGGAAAAAGGAAGGATGGTAAATTTGTTTTAAAAGCTTTTATTGAATACAGGCTCTTAGGTTCTTAGGTTTTTTTGACAAAAGAGAGAGATATAGAGGCTCAGCTCAGAAAGTTGGCCTTTTGTTACCTTTGACCGGGACAGAGTTGCACTTGGAAATGCACTGTAGTAGTCTAGGCTGTATAATAATTGCTGCAACTACCATAGCTGCTGTTGTAAGATTTTGGTGGAAACTAAAGACCATTTATAAAAACAAAGTCATGAGGCATGCTGTCAAAAATCCCCAGTCCCAGGAGCTCTCAGAGAATCTCCCGTACACTTAAACAATGGATTGCTCAGTTTTATTGGAGCAACATTTTTATACTTAAAAAGTTGAATAAATACAGTTGAGGCATAAACGAATGAAAATGAGTAGACAAGATCCATGTTATGAAGACAATCTCCTTAATATTCTATGAAGAATCTTACAGTGGCAAAAAGCCAGTGGGCATTTGGCATCAGGGTATTGGATGAACATTGCATGTCTCAGAATGCCACAGACCTGTCCATGTTAATCCTTGATAAAATGTAATCTTGAGTAAATGTAATCTTGTATCAATGAGTAGTAGAATTACTCTACCCTACAAAGGCAAAAGACCTTATCTCACCAGACCTTAACTCAGTGTGACACTGAGACAAAAAAAATTTTTTTGCTGTCCAGTCAATTGAATAATAGGTAGTACACTGAAAATCTGCGAAGTAGTTATCATAATGAATACAATCATCAACATAAAAAACTGAGCTCAAACTTGACCTTTGACCCTTATTTGGAAGTTACTGTACTCTGTCTTTACATTGTCTGTAGAACATGGGGTCATACCAAGGCAGAAGGCATCAGGTTTTATTTGGCTGCCCATTCATCTGCTGCCATTTGCATAAAACTAGGCTTAGTTTATGATAACAATGATAAACTATGTCAAACCTTGTGATTTTGACATAATTGACGTAAATTATGTATCTGATGTAAAGGGTTAATATTTCAACTTATACTATAAGATCTTTAGAACCATAATTGTATACTGAAAAAGCAAGCAAACAAAAAATTCCGCTAAAACTAAAGCAAACAAAAAATGCAGCTTGTTCTGCAGACTTTCAAGAAAATGAAGCTTAGTTGTAGCCTATTAATTAGCCTAAAAGCCTATTAGTAGTAATAGACCTTAGTAGTAGTACAATTTATTTATTTATTCTTTTTTTTTTTTTTTTAAAAAAGAGCACACAGATAGGGAAAAAAACATTTTGCATTTGCCACCAATTGTGCAGGTAGAGATAGCTAGCATGACAGACTACTATGGTTACAAGGAAAGGTAGGACTGGATTTCTACTGCTACTTCTACTACGATTCTGGATTTCTACAGCTAAATTGGTGGGTGTGCTTTAGTTTGGCTACTAAATTGTGAGCAATGATCTATCTGACCAGCATGTCATGTCACCCAAAATTGGAATTATAGTCTTGCCTTTGGAGTGGCTTGTTGAGTTTTTCCATCTCTACACCTGTAGGCGGAGCTGTTACTTGGATGTAGACAATCTGAGGGCTGATGGGGTGGCGTTTAAAAGGAGGTCTGCTCTCGCTCTCTCTCACCTCGGGCTCAATCGTCTTGTGCCGACCGTTTGGTCAGGCCGACGGCAGCTACTTACTTTACATCTGCACTACACCTTTTCCATTACTGATATGCATGACACCTTTTTTGGCTAGCACACTACTGACATGCTTTATTTTGTAAAATAAACATTTATTGTTTAAGCTTGCAAATTGGTGTGGTCTCCCTTCATGTCTTAACCATTTTACGAGCCAGTGGTTATGACATAGTACTGTAGAGGTTATACATTTTACAGCCATTGTGTTACTTTTTGCGATTGTATCAATTTTTGTTAATGTCACATACCATCAAGTAGATGACTACACACAACATAACAGTCCTGGTTGTAAGTTGTACCAAAAGTGATGCCACAATGTCAGCCTGTGCCTTCAGTAAGGCCTACTAACAGATTTTATGTGTTCGTGCAGCCATTTATCAGCCATCCACACATCATGGTCTTCTTATAATGTGGAATTACATGCAACTGGAGTGCTTTGCCAAAATCTGTCAAAATACAATTTATCATTCTACAATTGTAATATAAGCTCATCTGATTTGTTAACACAGAAACTACACTACATGTGGAAGTGTGGTGCAAGTTCAGTGCAAGCCAATCAGGTAAGATTAATTTATTTGCATCTTCCCTTCCAAACGAGGGAAGATAGAGGTGTACAAATCAATTCAGCATGGATTGCCCAAGTTTGTGTGACATCTTTGCATGTGCCCAGTGTTAGAGACAATGTTTTGGTTCCAAATTGATCCAAATTCAGGCTTCTCAGTTCTCCTTACCTTACCCAGCTGAGTTCTCATACTGCATACATGCAGATTACAAGTGAATCACGAATTTGATAACTGTGAGTAGACTTTCTTGTCAACATCATTCCCAACTCCTGTTGTGAAAAGGCGTTTAGCAGATGCTTATTGTGCAATGTGGCTACCAACCTCATTTTATCCTAAGTCTACCCAAGTTCACACAAAATATAATGACATCTGTATGGATGTTATAGGCTACCTTTCAGAGCCAACAGTAGCACATAGCCTTATCCTAATTTTCTCTCCTATCGGCCCCATCAGACACCCGAAATGATATTACAGATCCTTGATTACCAATCAAGATAGAGCAACACAACATGATCCATTACAGCCCTCTATGATGACAGCCTATGCTTGTTAGACAGGGTTGGTTGGTAATACAAAAGAAAAAAGAAAATCATGGTAATGAGGACAATTGAAATCAAAAGTAAACGCATGCATGCTGGGCATGCTGTGGCTACAGCTGACGGAGAATCTGAGTGCCAGGTGATAACATCTGTGTGTGTATAATCACCGGCAGCCTAATGAATAATTAGCCAAGTAGGGGAGGGGGGCAGCGGCATATTTCAAATGCAAATCTGAGAGGTTCCTTCAAGCCAGAGCCCTTCTGATTTGCTTTCTGATTAAAAATTGACACAATGTTTTTATTGCATGTCTCTGAAAACAATTACACCTTGACATTAATCTTGTTTACTTAATTTCCTCAGACTTTGAGAATTAAGAAAAAAATACTTTTGAATGATGGGTATATCACAGTTCTTGGAACTGATTGTTGTATTCTATTTAAAAAATGTTGTAGGGGATTGTCCACTATATGAAGGATATCTTACAAATGTGATCACCCATTTTTTAGAAGATTTCAGTATACGTACTGAAAAAAAACTTGCATGATGTTATCCAAGTTTTATTGAAGTTATGTATCTTTTTGTTATTGTGATATACAAGAGGCAGCTGAAATTCTTTTTACAGTGTTAAAACATTGTTTTCCAAATCAGGCCTGTCGTGGTGTATATAAATGAACTTGCAGCCGTTTTAGAATGTGCAGCAGTGCTCCGGCGCCTCCACTCGCAAGCAGACACACACGCGGTGAAAGACGCTGCGCCTGTGCACCTATGCCTACCCAAAGTAGCTTATAACATAGCCTAACTATAAGCATTGCAGTATGACAAATTCTGCACAGGGGGGAGCAGTCGCTGGGGACAAAACTTTACAACACCCTATGGACCTTACAGGACTACATGTCCACCAAATTTCAACAACCCCAGGACTTCAGTGTCAACAAAAATTTTGCAAAAAAAACAAAAAGTGTACTCGTTGGGGGTTGGGGAGGCTTAGCCATTAAAGCAACACTATGCAGTTTTTGCTGTAAACTAGTGAATTAGCTACATAAAAAACCTTGCAAACATTTTCCAGTCTTGTTAGCACTGCTACAACATGCTAATTGATGTTTAATGGCAATACAGTCAGCAATGTCATGTTGTAACTAGGTTTTCTTTATTTTGTGGTGGTTTCCTGCCCTCCACCCAAAACGACACAGTGTATATCCTGGATGGGTGACAGAAATAACACTTGTGTTTATCTTCCCTTCATATGACTATATGTCATTCAAATGAATTTGTAGATCGTACCAGAGCGAATTGCCTGATAAAAAGGATACGTCAAAAAGTGGCGAACAGTTACATAGTGTTGCTTTAAAAAAACATTTTATGTACCGAACCGTGGGCACACTGTACCGTCGCATCCCTAGTTTCCACACAGTTTGGGACCTTGACATGTGTTTGGCATGACTGGTAACACCCTGTCTGTTCATTTGTAATCAGTGTCCTTTTGGAGAGCAGTCTGAATTTTCACAAAAAACTCAGAAATGATGCACAGATGTCATTACTGAGTTCACTGTGAAAAGTATTTTGGCTGCCTCTTAAATAACACAATAACAAAAAGATAAATTGCTTTAATAAAACTGGGTAACATCATGCAAAGTATTTCTACAATAGGTATACTTAATCTTCTAAAAATCCATGGGAAATTACATTTATGAGATGTCTTTCATATTTTTGGCACTCCCCAACAACAGTTTAACTAGAAATACAACAATCAGTTCTAAGAACAGTTCTAAGAAACAAACTCATTCAAAAAAAAAAAATTGTAATCCTTAAAGACTAAGGAAATCAAGTAAACAAGATTTATTTCAAGGTATAGAGATTTTTTTGAGTTGCCAGTGAATCATCTTTAATTGAGTTGCCAACAGTCATCTGCTTGATGGTGTATGACATCATCAGCATAAATTGGTCCAAATGCAAGTAACATGATAGCTGTAAAATGTGTAGCATTTAAAATTGATAACTCATTGATATCTCAAGATCACATTTCAGCAAGGATTAACATGTGACCACAATATGTGGACTGGGGCTGTGGCATTTTGAGAAATGCAATGTTCATCCAATATCTCGATGTTAAATTGACAAAAAATGCCCACTAGCTTTTTCAGTGTAACATTTTTCATAGAATATCAAGTACCCTGATATCATGATATTGATCTTGTCTACTTATTTTCATTCGTTCATGCCTCCACTGTGTTTACTTAGTTTTTAACATTATAAAAATGTTGCACTGATAAAACTGAGTAATCCATTGTTTGACTTTTTACAGTGTTGAATTGGTTGATTTTTGACATTGGTTGAATTTTGTTGGTGGTGAACACTGACTGAGAGAAATCATTTAGTTCAGATGAAGTGGCTTGCATGTTCTGCTGTTGCTGTCAGACTTGCTCTTTGAGTTCTCTGTGATAAGAAGCTTTGTGGCATCACCCAAAACTGACGGTAAATGTGATGATTTCAAGATTGCACTTGAATTTTGCTTGTAACATTAATGGGCAAAGTAGATGTGACTGTCAGTGTTTATACTGTAATGTTCATACTTATGTTATAGGCTTCTTCTCCCCTACATGGGCTTGAAATGAAGAACTATTTAAACTGTATTAATAAAGCCCGACGTGCAGATTCAACATTATTAAAGTGACAGTAACTAATTGTAAAACTACAGCAACATTTAGATCTGCATAAAAACGGTAGGCTTTTAGGAGTGTAAACACTGGTTAGAGATGGGTAAGCTACATTTACAGGTTCGAGATTGGACCTTCCACTCACTCTTATTCATTTTGCCGGGTTGCCTGTGTGCGGCCCACTACATGATATAAGGTACAGCCCATATTTCCTAAGGCAACACTACAGGACATACTGTAAGTAGGTTCAATTTTATTTCTACCGACTGCCAGAGATGATGCTTTAAGCACCTGGATATTCATCACATGCACATGCAGTTCAAGTGTTTATATCAACAAAGTTGCTTGTGACTGGGGTGAGGTACTCCTGCACCAGTACTTGTCCTAGAAGTGGTCTCTTCTCATGTTCTTGTGCAACTTTTGGTTTATATTTTCAAAGTGTTGAGTATATTTGCTGCTAAATCACTTGAAGTCTTGTAAATCCTTTTGGGTTGGAGCAGCAATTTTTTTTTTTCAGCCTCATTCAGGTACTTGACTTCGTCTTGCTGTTACCAAGGTAGGTGAAGTAATTTCAGTTGAACTGTTTGAGTGATCTCGCCTTGGTTATTATTTTAAATTTTATCGCCGGTGTATGGGTATTTAGCGATTAAGCATGTAATACTCAGCACTGTTTGGAATGCAACTGTGCTTCACTATACAGTGCATCTTGTTCACCATACACACCATCATTTTTTGTGGTGGTGTCAGCCCACATATTAGCCCATCTTGTTTGGGAGTCATAGCGTCCCTTGCTTGAATTTGTAAGTTAACTCTTAGGACCAGGCCTATTTGTTTATCAGTCGGGTAAGCTATGGCTCTGTCTACACACGAGTTATTCCGGCCTAGGTTGTTTATCCTAAACTCACCCAGTGAAAGTGTGTTTGCTTCTGATTCCCAGTTTCTTTGGATTAATAAAATAATTGGTTGTATTCAGGTAAGGTAAATATCTGGCATGTTCATGATTTGTATTGAATATCAAACTCCACTTGAGCATGATGACCGCTTTGGCCCTACACCAGGAAGTCTTGGCCATTAGATCCATTCTTACATAACAGTGAACTTTATTCTTCTTATTTCATTATCCTAAAGAAGGGGGCGTGCATTGCCCGATACTAGATCTAAGATCTTTGAACAAACACCTCAAGGTCATAAAATTCCACATGCTCCACACAACTGACATTTTACAAGGCAAGGACTGGTTCACAACCATAGACCTAAAGGACACATATTTCCATATTCCCTGCTTCAGGGCAAAGGCATGAATATCGTCCCTTACCTGGACGATTGGTTAATCTGCTCTTGGTCAAGAGCAAACTCGCTCAGTGACTCAGCTCTGCTAATCAAGCATGTCACCAGGCTGGGGCTCACAATGAATTATGCAAAGAACTCACTTACACCCAGCCAGAAAACTGTGTTCATTGGCATCTAGCTAGACTCTCAGCTGATGAAGGCAAGCCCATCACAGCATCACATGGACAACATTTTCAAACTCTTGCATCAATACAGGAGGAACCACACACAGGCGTTCAGATCTTTCCAGATATATAGATATATAAATAGATATATCAGGGTAATAGTTGACAAAAATACTAATATCAGGGTTACAAAAGGGCACACTCAGAAGTCCTCCACTATTACGCACCAAGGGTTAGAGAAATTGACAGAAATCTCTAAAAAAATCCTGGTGAGTCTGCATCATAACTAATCTGGACATCACAGAATATTCTCAGAAATCTTTAAAGACTTGTCACAATGTTGAACTTTTTTGGTTTTGACCACTAGAGGTCGGCACTGGTTATTTTTTGCTCATTCGTTGCCACTCAATTGTAAATCTCACCTGTTCTCCATTAGCTTGTCATGTGATTAGTTTAGCCAATTTTCGCACAGTATTTAAAGCCTGGGTTTTCGCGCCATCCTCACTGAGTCTTCAGCAGTGCTTCTGCATGTACCTGGTGCTCTGGATTACAATTGCTGGAACTTGGTTTTTGTGTACTTTGACCCTGAACTGTTTGACTTCCTGGATTGCCTTTTGGACTGATCTGTGTTTTTTCCCCTGACCTCACAGTGTCTACTTTGTTTTTTGTCTGTGACTTTTGGGATTGCCTCCTTCTACTGTGATTTTGCCTTCAAGGTTTTGGAACTGACTTTTGTGTTTGCCAACTTCTGTGCCTGTTTGATTCCTCTCCTGAGTAATAAATTATTGAACTCTAAACTTCACCTGCAGTTGTTTTCCTAGCCATGGGGTCAACCTCTGTCCCTCGGTGGTCTAGAGAATCGTTACTGTGATTAACACGCAGCAGACCCGGGTTCAGATCCCGGTGTTGACAAGACTAGGGGACTGGAGGCCTTTGCGAGTTACCATACCAAAGTAATAGCAACTAGGTGCTTGTGAGACACAAAGTAAAGCTAAATTCTGCGTTACTTTGTTCCTTGGTCATTTGGGCAGAATTTAATTTGTGTTATATACTGCATGTTTTTGCTGTTCTCAAGGTTTTATTTCAAGAATAAAATTATGAAAAAAATATTTAAAAACTAGGCACAGTGCATATGAGATTATGGCTGTCTGCCTATCAAAAGACTTATTTGACACAGCTATGAAACCATTTTCTTGATGAGGTTTTACAAATTTACAAATCAAAACATCTGATCTGCTCTTGTATGTTCATCATGATAACTCTCACCTGTATGCACGTCAGTGGTAACAACTTTACTCAATCTCTTATTCTTCAGCTTCGTCTGGACACTGACTGTGTAAGCAGTTCCTGGCTCCACGTCCAAGATCTCTGTTCTGCATAATTCTGTAGAGATGATCTTTTCAGTGCCGCCAACGCTGTATGTTACCAGGAAACTGTGTGGGATCTGGCCCATTCCATTTGCTGGACTCCAAGTTAGACAGGCAGATGTTGCAGTCACTGAATCCACCTTCAGGTTCTCTGGTGCTGGCACATCTTTAAGAAAAAAACAATGTTAAAACACACTAGATAACTTTTTGAGTTTGTGACTCCATCCACTTGCAATAACAATATGTAATATCACGCATTAGTGTTTATTTTTGTGTACTGATGTATACTGTTACAGTGTAATATGAAGTGCTTATTATAGTAGCCCACTTTGCCAAAGTTCAGAATTTTTTGAGGGAGGCAATGGGCTGAACTGAGACCCAAGGCACTCTAATGCTAGAGTTGGTGAATCAATGCTCAGGCCCTTAAATTGGCCAACTAAACACAACTGTTACATGCATAGTGTAATGGCACACATGTCCTGTTACATCAAAGAACACTTTAAAGCTAATGAAACGTACTCATAACATGGAGTAACACTCAATGTGGTCTTTACTGAACTTTGTACCAACTACAAATCACAACATCCAGTTAACCATCATGCCTGTTACTGTCTTTGGGCGACAATGACAGCACAGCTGGGGATGGAGGTGCCAGCCCCACCCGAGGGTCAGGAACAGGCACCTTGGAAACAGGGGTACTCCCACCTGCTGAGATGGAGTCACCGTCTGAAGTTGAACAGTGTCTTTCACTGCTGTGCTGTGTTTAAACAGGTCAAATTTGCTCCCCAGGTCTCTCTTGAACATCGGGGTAGCTGGTGAGACCTTGGTGGTACAAGTTAACAAAAATCTGTGTAAGAGTCGATAAAATGTTCCTTGACCTTGAGAGTTCTTCAGCTCATGTTTCAGGGTTTGGACAAACCTTTCGGCTAACCCATCAGTAGCTGGGTGGAAAGGTGCTAATTTGATGTGCTGTACCCAGTTTGCTTGCAGGAAAGCGGTCATTCCTTCTGATACCAGCTGAGGACCATTGTTGAAGACTGATTGTATGGGACACTCGAAACGGGTGAACATTTCATCTATATTTTCAATGGTTGTGATAGCAGTGGTAGATTTCATGATTGCCATCTTGAGCCATTTGCTGTGAGCATCTACAGCTACCATTGGCATCCTTCCACTGATTCCGCAAAATCTATGTGAACCCGCTCTCATGGTTCTTCTGGGAACTCCCATAGGTGTAAAGGAGCCAGCTTTGGGATGTTTCGAACTTTCTAGCATGTGTGGCAGGTCTTGGCTACATTCTCAATCTCCCAGTCCACTCCTGGCCACCAAAAGTAACTCCACGCTAATTTCATGCGCGCAATTCCACTATGGTCCAATTGGAGTTGTTGCAAAACAGTCTTGCATAATGTTGGTGGGATGACCACCCTCCTTGCTCACAGCAAACATCCCAACTGTACTCAGTCCTTCTTGAGAGATACTGCTGAAAGTCAGGGACGCTTCTGGTATGGCCCTTCATCACCATGTCCATTAACCCTGCCAGTACGAGTTGCTCTCTTCACTTGGGCAGCTGAGACAGGTGCACCTTCTACCTGGCTGAGGTAGAAAATGCCTGTGCTGCTTGACTGCTGCTTGAAAATGCCTGTGCTGCTTACCTGCATGCCAGGGAGACCACTGAGGATCAGATCCATGACGCACTGAAAATGGACAGGAGCTGACCTGATTCCAAATGGAAACCGACAGTATCTAAACAGACTCAGATACTGCTCTTTGGACTCTTCTTGGACAAACATCTGCAAGTATGCCTGATTCAGATCTACTTTGCTAAATTTTTGTCCACAACGGAGTCCTGAAAACAAATCATCAATATGAGGAAGAGGATATGTTCAGGATATGTTCAGATATGTTCAATATTACAGGATTTAGTGTCACCTTGAAATGTCCACAGGTTCGAATTCCTCCTTTCTTCTTTGGCACAGGAACAATAGGTGTTGCCTACTCACTAATAGCTACACGTTCCAGAATGCCACTTGCAACCAGAGAGTCAAATTCAGTATCAACTTTCCAACATATGGTGTATGGCACAGGTCTGGCTTTTAAGAACTTTGGCTTTGCGTTTGGCTTAACCCCTTGAGACCGAGGCACGCACCGTGCAGCACCCGTTCTTCTCCATCAGATTACTCACAGAATTTTTGTAACACAGACATCACATGCACATTACGTGAAACTGCAGAACCTGACCAACAGTGCTAGTCACTAGCTTTTGTGATGAACGGTTTGCGAGATAATTAGCGTTGAATTTATATCAAAATTAACGTCACTAATACAGCACTGCGCCCATGACATACCCATTTTTCTCTGTGTAATATCTCACGATTTCTTAACTCCACTATGGCAAACAACATGTCAAAATAAACAGGAGATTGTACTGATTCCAATGTCATATATCATTCCACTGTAGGATTAGTGTTTCCCAAGTAATCTGGTCTTGAAATCACATCACATTTCTGCATTGTCTCCAAAGCCTCCACCCCCCCCCCCACACCACCAAATAAATACTTTCTTTTCCATATCAGAAGTTGTTTTCAGGCCCCTGTTTGTCATATCTGGGCAGATGCTATATATGCCATTTCTGGACCCAGAACAACAGCAATATAGAGAAATATAATGCAGCCCTGTGTCTGCAATAAAGTATGACTAAAATATGAAAATCAATAATATATTATTTAGATATATTTTTGCAAACTGTAAAGTCATACAGTATGCCACTATCATGATTCTTATATTGCCATATTCCAGACAACCTCCTCTATCCAAAATATCTGCAAAAATGTAAAAAATCACAAAAACAAAAATATTTTTTCTTGATTCTAAGGCTGATGTAAGTCACATGTAAGTAGTATCACATCAGACACTGCCAGACTGGGATAACCTAAACTGTCCAGAAAACATCATCATGTAGCATGTGTTGATGGGCCTTATAATGACTGATATAAGAGCTTAAAAAGTAAAGGCTGTGAAATTACTGTTATGTTTTTGGGACATTTCTGGCCTCTAGTGGCCATTATGACCTTGTTTTCATGTTTCGTGGGTGTGTTACCATGTGTCTTGTGTTTTGGTGGTGCCATGTGCTTTAGTCTCTTTGCCTCATGTGATCTGTGTTCAGCCATCTTGGTTTTGCCACCTGGAGTTCATCTCTGTCAATAATGTGATTAATTAGTGAGCATATTTAAACCTGGTTGTCTGTTAGCGCTGTGCTGAGTCTTTGTTGAACTGCTTGAGTGAGTTACTGCCAAGAACCTTTTGACCTTTTGTGCCTGTTGTTTATTTGGTTTTCCTGACCATTTGGTCGCCCTTTTTGGAATTTTTGGATTTCAGTCTCTTGCTCTGCCTTTGTTGGATTATACCTTTCCTATAAGGATATGCTTGACCTTTTTGTCTGGATCTTCTGAGCTTTTTGAATGACTTCATTAAAACTGAACTTCTATGTTCCCTCTGCATATGAGTCCTCTCGTTAGCATTGTGGTTAGCAAACTGCCCAGGTAATCCAGCGTCCTGGGTTGGATCCCCGACCCCGGCGTAACAATTACCCCAAAAATAACACTTAACTTAATAGTGATATCTCTAATAATAATATTGCCTAGCTCACTTTTGAAAACTTCAATGTTTTTGCATAACAGCTGTTAACTGTAACTGGAAGTAGGGGACAGCATCTTCACAGTCTGACAATTTGGTTTCAAATTCTCTAGCCAGTCTTGACCTAGGATAGCAGGGTAATTACCTTTAGCCACATGGATGGGAAGTTTTCTCACTTGATTGTTGCTTTCAACAGAGACATCAATCATGCAACAACAGCTGGCCCCGACCTTCAAACTCAAAACTCCTCTGTGTGTTCTATGTCAGATTTGACTATCCATCTGAGGTGATATTCTCAAACTACTAATCCAATCTCGTTGTTCTCTCCATGATGAGCAATGCCTGAGTAATCTGGTCTTCAAATGACATCTAGCCATGCCTAGATCCATAACTTTCCAAAGTTCAACATTGTTTGAATACTGAGCGGGGCGTTGACAAAGGCGCTCTCCATAGAAAAACAACTGTCAAGCTTGCGAGAGAAGCATTTAACATTGGTCATCTGTAAGCAGTCTGCCCATGCTTTACACCCCATCCAGTTATCTTCTCAGGGTTCAAATAAATAGGCTAACATTATACCACAGTTGTTTGATGTTTGACACCATCTCAGCTGGCCAATCACTGCAACACTGCAGGCGGTGGTAGCGTAGTGGTTAACGTTAGCGACCTGTGAAGCAATGCCTAGATTTTAGCAAACATTTTTAGCATCATCACTAGAGCGAGCTAACCATAGGATGCTAACATAATAGGATGGGCTTAGATATAATTTTATGTTATGACTACCTGACAGATCTGCAGTGTATGACAAGCAACTAATGTTAGGTAAGCCAGCTAAGTCTACCATCATGAAGTTTATATATAATCGTTGGTTTTCACTTTTCGCAAAATATATTAGCAGTGGTTTCCATATCCGTCAAAATTAAGCATTGTAGTTTCACCATCAAACTTCATTTTTTTTGCTTTTAGCTGCTGTGAGCTGTTTCCAGCAATGCTGATATACATCCTGGTTTTATTCTGGTTTAACCTGTTCTTTTCTACACTTCTCAATGAATATTCCTCGGCTGTTGACAACTGTTGTGGTGGTGGTGGTGGGGTCGTCTCTGTAGGGCTTCGCCGCTAGCTTCAGTCAACCGCGGCTGAAACACAATGCCTGTGGTTAACGCTGCTTTTCTAAATTTCTATTCTATCCTATTGGCAGCGACAGCTAGTTCAGAAAATGTTTAATAACCATAGATAGTAAAGTTAATAGCCGGAAATTGACTGCCAGGTTCAAGTACAAGCCAAGTGCTGCAAGCATCCTGGTGGCCTGGCAATAGTCATTTACCGTGCTAATTCAGGTAGATATCACAGAATCTACGTGGTCATACTTTTTGTGACGTATATTGACATATATTCTCTTGCTGAATTTGTCATTTTTTGATATTTTAAACTAAATCTTATACATGGCATCTTTAACCACTACGCCACCATTGCTCTACCTTTGAAGGTAAAATGAAAAAAAAAATGCAAATGATGCAAATACAAGTACATCGGTGTACTTCCTACTTTATCTCACCTGTATGAACTTCTGTAGTGACGGCTTCCCTGAGTTTCTCACTCTTGAGCTTCGTCTGGACTTTGACAGTGTAATCAGTTCCTGGCTGCAGGTGCGTAATGTCTGTGCTGCATGAATCTGTAGAGATACTCCGTTCAGTGCCGTCACTGTTATATGTGACCAGGAAACTGTGTGGAATCTGGCCCATCCCATGTGGTGGGCTCCATGTGAGATTAGCAGATGTTGCACTCACTGAAACCACCTCCAGCTTGTCTGGTGCTGGAACAACTGTAAGAAAATACATTAAACATCAGATAATGTTTGGAGTTTAGAAACCCAACCTTTAGGAATGACCAGAGTAGGAGGAGTTTATGGCCTCTTAACACATGTTTCAGTTCAGTTTAGAGTGAGAATTAGTATTGGGTAACATGTGCATATTGGAAGTATTTTAAGATATTTTAACAGCCAACAATACTTATGTGACAATGTTATCTGTGCACTGTTTTATGCAGCATACAAAACTTGTAATACTTCTAAACCTCCATCCTATCTCAATGATATGATCTAGCTTTAAAACGCTTCTACATGACTTTGTTCCTCCAACGAGCAAGTCCCTCCAGTCAAGTCTTTTTTTTTTTTTTTTGTGGTTCCTCAGTGGTGAAATTAATTAACTGCTGTCACACATGCTTCTGACAGCTAAGATATTTTCAAATCTCTTTACTTAGTTTAAATTAGTTTTTTAACAAAAGCTGAATTTGTTTAAACTTTTCTTGTGGCCATATCTCAGGGCAGACAAGAAGCCTGGATGAGATGGGATGCTGATGGAGAAATTTAACACTAGTTTATTAAATTTTAAATCAGACATACTCCTGCTTATGTGTACTTTTTTCATTTTTGTTCATGTGCTGAGCATGTGCACTCCTGATGTTCATGCCTATGTCATCTGATGTTGCGTAATTACAGGGACTTCTTGTTCAGGTGCATCCCTGATAGATTGTATTTCTACATTACATGCTAGTCAATCCATAGGTGGTTATCAAGAATTGTGGCTGGACAGTGTAGTAGCAGCCAGACATAGTGTTAAAGTCATGGAGTGAGATGGGTCATAGGGATAGCAATAAGGGTCCATTTCTGACAGTCATTGTGAAGGGGGGGGGGGGGGGGGGGGTCAGTCACAAGGCCTCAGGGTTGTGCTGTATCATCTTGGTGACAGCATTTCTCCTTCTTTGCAGAGCCAAAACCTGACAAACCACAGTTTGGTCCAGGTGGCAGTCCAGAGTGTTCACCACCAAAACGATCTCAAAGCGACCCAGTAGAGGTATACCATAATAACTATAAAAATTAAACCTAATTAAATAAAAATATAAGCTGAAATCGTGACTGAAATTTGGCTTGCTAAATATTTCTTTGTCCTCTTCAAAGATGGCCCTAATAAATTAACTTATTACTGATAATCGAATTGACATACTTTGTCCTACAGAAAAAGGCTGAAGCCAGATGAATACCTCCCACTAAATGAAGCCACCCCCCAAAGTCATTTTAATTACCACATACCACGCAATTATGGCAGTTGAGACGGAGTAACCACAATTCACAATTCAAACCTCATTACGGCGCCCAAGCTTGAATATAAGTTTAAATCTTTTGAGGCTCTTTTTCTTAACCTGATTCAACCAAACAGGAAATGCACTAAACCCTCAACAATTGTAACGTTATATAGACCTTCAGGCCCCCACGCTAAATTCTTATCAGAATTCCCTGACTTCCTTACTTTTAGTTGTTAAAGCAGAAAAGAAAAATATATTGGGTGACTAATATCCACATGGTTGTTGCAAATAATAGCCTAGCACCTGCGTTCCAATCTTTAATTGATCACATCGGCCTCTTCCAAAATGTAAACACTTTTACAATTGCATTTATAAATACAACTGACCTTGTACTAACATATAGAGTGCAAAGAGAACAACTAACAATCTTACCTCAACATCCTACACTAATCGACCACTACTAAACAACTCTAACATTGACATTAGACTACGTAGCACCTAATTCGATTTACTACTACATTCCATAACCAAAACTACAAACAACTTCATAGCAAAAAGTCCTTCTCTGCTCAACCTTTTATTGACTCAATATACATTAGAAGGTCAAGCTCAAGTTGACCAATTAACTGACAGTGTTGTAAATGCACTACACTCCACATTCAAATTCATTGGACCACTTAAAAAGAAAACAAGAACACAAGAAAAAAAATGCCCCATGGTATAACAGACTCGCTCACTGAAACAAGCTGCATGTAGACTTGAAAGAAAATGGTATGCCACAAAACTAGAAGTGATTTGCCTTGCCTGGAGAAATAGCATAAAATACTATAAGAAAGCACTTAAAAATGCTAAATCTGCATATCACTCCTTACTTATAAATTAAAATAAAAATGATTCAAAATTCCTTTTAAACACAATATCCTTCCTAGCAAATATAGGAATGGTGACTCACTCCATTCCAATAACTCTAAGCATTACTTTATAAACAACTCCCTTGTAACCTCATATCCAGTTGGATCCCATATGATGGTTACAGTGAGTTCCATACGACCTGTAGCATACTGTGATAAGTCTACACCCAACAATATATCAGAAATTACTTCTTTGATCTCTTCATCTAAAGCCTCAACATGCTTACTAGATCCAATCCCTACCGATCTTCTTAAGACTGATCTCCCTCTACTGGCTGAGACAATAGTTCAAATTATAAATGACTTATTCATAGCAAGGCATGTCCCAAAACCTTTCAAGACATCTGTTATTAAACCATCTATTAAAAAACCTAACCATGATCCTGATGTCCTGGCTAATTATCGACCCATATCTATTTGTATCAAAAATACATGAAAAAATTGTGTCTAAGCAATTCTATAGCTTCTTACATGAAAATAATACCCAGGAAACTTCCCAGTCAGGCTCCAGAGCTAATCAAAGCCCTAGTTAATCAGCCCTAGTTAGTCTTCAATGACTTCCTTACAAGGGTTGGGTATTGATTGTGTTTTATTCGATACCTGTTCTAAACTGGTATAATTTTTAATGTTTAAACTCTGATAAAACTGAAGTTATGATGATAGGCCCTAACAGCTAAATAAAATTTTACCTCATCACCAAAACTTACTCAGTGGCCTTTCACTCTCATTTAACACAGAAGTTAAAGACCTCAGGGTAATCATTGACCAAGACCTCTCTCTGAATAGTCATGTAAAACATAAAAAGTCCACTTTTCACTAAATATTGCTACGGTTAGAAAGTTCCCATCCTTTGAGGATGTGAAAAAAGTAATACATGCATTTGTTACCTCCAGACTTGATTATTGCAATGACCTGTTCTTTGGGTGTAGTAATACCTGTATTAAAAACCTACAGCACACTAATACAAAATGCTGTGGCCCAAACACTCACTAGGACCAAAAAATATGAACATATCTCCCCTATCCTTGCTTCCTTACATTGGCTCCCTATTAAAAGTCGAATCGATTTTAAAATACTCCTCCTAACCTATAAAGCCCTCAATGGCCTTGCTCTAGTATATATTAAACTTACTTGTCCCTTACTACCCTGCTAGACCCCCAAGATCCCAGAATGTTGATTTCCTTGTAATCCCAAGAATATCAAAATCTACAATAGGAGGAAGAGCTTTTTGCTACCGTGCACCTCTCTTGTGGAATAACCCCCCGACCACCACCACATTCAACAAGCAGGCACTCTCAATACCTTTACAAGTCTTGATTTAAAACCTGCCTCTTTACTGCTCCCGATAGATAGGGATAGTGCACTCCTCATGGGTCTTATTGGGAAGGACTACCTCTGCTGTTGCCTCCTGCTGTGGGGCATAGCGGCCACTGACCATCCCTGCAATGGTGTGGGGTTGGGTTGGGTTAAAGATAATGATCGATCATCTAATGATCGTCATATTCGTGGAGTGTCTCAGCATAATGTTTGGCACTGCCATGGAGAGTGTACCCATGGTGGGTGTAGCAGGTGTAAACATAGTTGCAGTGGCTGTAGTAGAGCTGGTGGATTTGTTAGAGGTGTCAGGGCTGCAAAAAAAAAAAAAACAGAGATAATGGTTGTTAGGTTCACGTTTAAAATGAGGAAATGCAGTGGAGTGGTGTGCTTTGGTGAGGCTGTTTGGGAGATCCTGCCTAGGTGGTCATGATATGCAAATGAGATGCGATTTATCCCCTACATGAACTTTAAAGGAGAAATACAGTGTGAATCAATTCAAAGCCCTGTTGTTTGAAGTCCAAGTGCTGCTGTCAGGAATAAGAACAAGAAAATGTGGTATAACATACCACACACCAAATAGTGAATCATGAGCTAAAACTAACTGAATGAGGCACAGAAACTCACATTCAGTTTCATTTCGCTATGCCCCATTCAGTTAACATTAGTTATCCATTCCCTATGCAGTCTATGTTGTATCAAATGTTCTGGTTATTTTTTCTACAGACAGCACTCAGTGATCTTAAACAACAGGGGTGTTGACTGATTCACACTGGATTTCCCCTTTAAGTCTTACTGATCATTTTTCTCATATACACAAATCTTTATCTCCAGTCACTTTTAAGTCAGGCTGCTACTACACTGTCCAGCCAGAACTTTAGACAACCATCTACTAACTGCCTGACTACAATATAATGCTGTGGGACAATATTTTGGAATTATTATGCTCAGCTGAAACCATAGACAAATTGTAGTATGTCATGGTAACTACTGATTATACTTTTCCTCCATGCCCCCCGGCAGGTTGGTTGGTCCCTGTGCATCTGCCCCAGGTTTCTTCCTTGATTAACTAACACAAGGGAGGTTTTCTCTGCCCCTGTTGCTGTTGGATGCTCCTTGCTAATGTTTGTAACGCGTCTTGATGACAATATTATTGTAAAAGGCGCTGTATAAATTTAACTGAACTGAGATAAAGATAAAGGGACACTTAAATTGTGGTCATCTTTAATTACATCATAATTAGGATCTATCTATCAGATGCTACCATTAACTGGCACATAACCTGAACAGACATATAGAGGACACCACAATCCAGACTCAGCCTCTTGTTAAGGGCAACCTCTGACACCCTGCCATGCACGCAGTGGTATGGTGAGAAGGTAAGCTGTCCCCTCTGTGGGAGTAAACCTGTAGGATATGTTGTCAGAATGTAATGCTGACCCAAGGACACTGCACATGGCACCATGATCAAGTCCTAAAAAATCTGGCCAAGATCCTGGAGAGTTGTATAGTAGCAGAACACCGCACACCAGCAGCAACAGGGAACTTGTGATTTGTGAAGCCTGGCAGCAGTTAACAACCTCTTCAGAGGAGGACCAGCATGCTCACACCTGGCAGAGAGAGACAGCTGTTGGCGGACCTGAGGAAACAGCTGGTCATTCCGAGAGAGATCTTGACAACTGCTCTCGTGTGGGGGAGCTGTGTTCGTCGAGCTAACTACCCCTGGGAGGAGGGCATCACAGCAGCCCATGAAAGGAAAAATCTGAAGTACTCTGACCACAAAGCAACGGAAGAGAAAACAGCCCAAAGGCCCTCTGAGAGGCAGGATGGAAGATGAGCCCACTTGGACAGATCGAAAGGCAATGACAGGAACAAATAAGGATGATGAGAGAATCCTCTGGCAGCGTACATCTGTATGGGAGAAGGTGATGTCAAGCAGCGGGCTATAAATTCATCAAAGGAGGATGAAGTGCAGTCAGCAGACAGACAACATTGCTCTGCTCAAGGAGCAGGTCAGACAATAGTGTTCAGAAGCCAGGAGAGCAACCATAGGACGCAACAGGGCTAACATCATTAGGGACATAATCTTTGAGGTTTGCAGAGAGAAGTTTGGTGAGGTCAGTAGGAAGGAGCCTCAAGGAAAGGAGAGAGTATGAGATTGAACAGCTTGTCAATCTGAATTCAAGGTCTGAAAAATAACTTTTAAAAATATCATGCTTTTCAAGACTTGTGCCAGCATCCTGCCTTTTTACTCCAAGTTTTACATACCACATTCTGTTGTCAAGAGCAACCTAAAATGGCATAATTGCACACTCAAATACGAAACAAAAAACCACTTAACCACTTTTCTGGAAGATGACAAAACTGCCCCATTCAGTCAACCTAGCAGCAACTTGATTACTTATGATTACTCTCACCTGTTTGAATCTCAGCTCTAGCAGCTTCACTCAGTCTCTTATTCTTGAGCTTTGTCTGGACTCTGACTGTGTAGTCAGTTCCTGGCTGCAGGTGCATAATCTCTGTGCTGCATGAATCTGCTAGGATGCTCTTTTCAGTGCCATCACTGCTGTATGTGACCAGGAAACTGTGTGGAATCTGGCCCATCCCATGTGGTGGGCTCCATGTGAGGCTGGCAGATGTCACCCTCACTGAAACCACCTTCAGCTTGTCTGGTGCAGGCACAACTGTGAGAAATACAATATTAAGCACATTACAGAACTTTTTAAGTTGATGAATCCAAACACTTGAAATGACAAGAATTTAGGGCCACTAATAAGTATGCTGTTCAACTTTGCTAATATGTTATCAACATATGTTCAATTTTAACAATTTACAGGATATGATGGTGTCCTTTTTTTATTCAGTGAAAACAGGTTCCAGGTTCACATCTAAAACTTTGATTTCCAGAGAATCTGATCTCTCCAGCTCTCAGAGGTTGTACTGTTGCCAGTTTTAAATTTCAGCTGAAAAGTTGATTACTTCAGCCAAGATGTGAACTGTACATTTCTCATTTCAGTGTCAAGCTACGCACTTCCAAGTTTACACATCTTTTCTAATCACTTCTGTTCTTGCATACCAATAAACTACTGCAGAGTGGCAATGTTCCACAATCTTTTGTTAGAAGTCAAGAGTGACATAATATGCAATCACTACACACTCAAATATAAGTACACAGCCATTTAAAAACTTATAACAAACTGACTCATTCAGTCGACTTAACCGTAACTTTCCATCAAGATACCTCTCACCTGTTTGAATCTCTACTCTAAGAGCTTCACTCAATCTCTCATTCTTGAGCTTCGTCTGGACTCTGACAGTATAGTCAGTTCCTGGCTGCAGGTGCATAATGTCTGTGCTGCATGAATCTGTAGAGATGCTCTTTTCAGTGCCATCACTGCTGTATGAGACCAGGAAACTGTGTGGAATCTGGCCCATCCCATGTGGTGGGCTCCATGTGAGATTGGCAGATGATGCACTCACTGAAACCACCTTCAGCTCCTCTGGTACAGGCACAGCTGTAAGAAAAATACATCAAGCACACTAGATAACTAGACCACTATGATGTGATGTGTCTCTTCCTATGTAAGTGTCTCTGGTTTAGTTCTACAGTTAGTGTAAAGACCAAACTAAACAAAACACTCTGTCACACTCATTAACATGGGAGAACAATGGGAAACAGGAAAAACTGGCATGGTCACTTTCAAATACATGATTATGTGGTCAATAGCAGCAAAATTATGCAACTAATAGTTGTTATAAAACTTTAGACTGGTTATCCTTACATATTATGATGGTCTTCAAAATGGGTTTGCCCTGAAACCCTTTCTTCTGGACAGTGGAGGCACTGATGGAGTATTCTGTTCCCACCTCCAAGTCAGAAAAGCAGCATTGAAGAGATTTGGTGTTAACAGTTTTCATATATCCCCCACCACTACTGAGGGTCAGCAGGTATGAGACCTCATCAACACCTTCTGGTTTACTCCAACTCACAGATACTGATGTTAGAGTTGCATTTAATTTTATATCTTCAGGAGCAGGGATTTCTGAAATGTAAACAATTAAACAACAATATTGTATCACCTGCAGTACATTGAAAACAAAATGGTTGATATTTATTGATATATATATTTTCCCTTTTTCTTTGAACATACAGTATGAAGCACTTTAATGGGACTCTTTTAAACAATCTATCTATTTAGTATATAGGCCTACAGCACATAAGTGAGTTTCCCAGCTTGGGATCAATAAAGTACATCTATCTATCTATTTATCTATCTATAACAAAAGATTACACTTTTGAAATTCAGTGGATCCAAACCTGTGCGAACAGTTTCAGAGACGCAAACACTCTGGCTGCCATCATAAAGAGTGGCCACACTAAATGTGTACATCTCTCCTGGAGTGAGATTCTGAATATCCACTTCTTGACCTGGCACTATGAGATTTCCACTGTCTACCTCACTTCTCCACGTCACAGCAAACTCAGGTCTAGTCAGTCCTTCAGGGGCTCCCCAGCTCAGACACACAGAGTCTGTCTTCACAAATTTGAAAGTAATTGGTTTGGGAGCAGGGAGATCTAAGAAGAAAAGCAAGTCAATAACACATTCATCATATTTCTACAAGACACACTGATAAACAATCTTTGCTTCTACTTCATCATATGTGATCAGGTTTTAAAATGGTCTACTGTGCATGCGCTTTAGGTGTACAATGTAACTTGATATTGGTTGACATTGAAGACAATCTAAAAGTTTGTTTCTAGGTTACAATAAAATATTTATATTCAATGTGACATGATTTATTTGTTGAAAATATGTTCAGTTTATAAATCATGCCACCATTTTATGGCATTGCCCAGAGCTATTTTTGTTGAACTTGTGGTAATTGATATTTTGATTCTGGTCCCAAGAGGAGAGTTGCAGACTCATGTTCTATATCAATTTTAAAGCCAAAAGTTGTCACAAAGCTTACTTTGCTGGGTAGTCAGTTCAGATTCCTTCATCTGAGGAGTCAGATTCAGTTCAGATTCCTTCAGATAGAAGCAGATTAAAAAATGCAATATTTGTTCCATCTTGTCAACATCAAACAATTCAATGTTTTTTTTTTTTTCCTCCAAACGGACTTACCTTGCCATGTTCTGACAATTCTTCTATATCATGTCCCTTGTGCTGTCTTGAAATACACAATGCACACACTGAAGTCTGGTCAGTCTTGCAGTAGAACTCCAGCTCTCTGTAGTGCTGCTGACAGAGTCTCTCCTCCAGGTCTTCTATGGCCTCCACCAGTTTATGTCTCTGCAGTGCTGGGGCTGTGTAGTGCTGCCTCACATGATGCTCACAGAAGGAGGCCACACAGGTCAGACAGGATTTGAAGGCCTTTTTAGGGCAAGTTGAGCAGAGCACACCTCCAGGTCTATCAGTATAAGCACTATGACAACAAAAACATAAAATGGGTCTCTTGTGGAACAAACAGGCTAGGCTAACACTGCCTAGTAACTCCACTCAATACATTTCTCTACAGTACTAGTCAGGGAGCTCTCCAAAGGCTTCAGTTTGCTTCAAACAGATATTTTGTCACCAATCAATGAACGTAAACTGAAGGCAGAACCAAATCTGAAGTCTAAACAAAGTTCCCACCCACCAGAAAGTATAAATATTGAACAACAGAACTACATGTTATTTGCTGTGTCTGTATGTGGGGGAGTGGTGTAGATCTCTGCTCTTGCTCTTTACGGTGTGTTTGTGGCAGGGGTCTTGCAATCCCTTTGTGGCCGTTTGTGTGTGGGGCTTTAACTTATGATCTATTGTATGTAATGTGTGTGTGGGGGGAGAGGGGGTGGGCCTCATACCCTTCATAACGATTGCTGTGGCATACCTTGTGCTTTGTGACAATTCCTCTGCAAATCCAGGCGGTTCTCTCATTGAGTAATCACTGTGCAAGGACACACTGGACACTGAAGAAGGTGGTCTGGAATGATGAACGCTGAAGTAGAAAACAGACAGTTTGTAAATAAATATCTCTATGTATAGTAACGTAATCATAGTAACGTAATCATTTCATTTTTTCTAGACTTCTCATTGGAATTTTTTTTTTGATCAGATGGCTGCATTTCTACATGAATGAATCAAATTATGTGAACTCACTGTATACTCATTATGTCTAGTCAAGAATCTGTAAGCGAAATATACTGTAGCTGCAAGCAGTAATGTGGGGGTCCAATCAGCATAGTTTGAGCATGTTACTATGGAAATGTCATGGTGGAGATTTGGCCTCACTTCATATTTGGTAGAAACATAATGGGGCAATAATGCTGTAAATCTGTAAAGTTTGATTTTAATACATCAGTCAGCTGCTAAGATATGAGCTCACTTTCTACTTGTGATTGACTGCAGTAGGTGAATGCTTTGGACAACTAAATAGGCAACAGGTAACTTTGAGGTCTGATGACCATCTGTGCCAAATTACATGAAGAACAGACAAAACGTGTGACCTGTGAAAAATTACTTTCACTTCTGATAAAATCCAATATGATGGAAATTGATACCATGGGTGCTTTGAGCTTGGCTCAATTAAAGATTTCAAAAGGGCTTGGAATTTGGGGGCTATTCCTAAACAGTTTTCAAAATTTTTGATAATTCTATAGCTTGCCATATAGACCCCATGATTCCTATGAAAAAGCAGAAACAGTGGGTTCCTGCACATCACCAAATAACCCTAGACTAATAAAGATAAATCATGTGGTTATAAAAACCGTGTGCTTGGTGTTGATTCCACTCTAAATGTAGGCAGTTCTCCAGTCGACTGTCCACTCTGCATGGACATCACACTGGGCACTGGAGGTCTTGCATGATAAATGCTGTGAGAAACAGACAGATTAAAATACAGATTCAGAGAATTAATAATTTAGCTCTTAAAGCAAAATTACAGAGCATTTCAATCATTAGCCCTGCTGTTCAAGTACAATGAGCACTGTCTGTAGGAAGAAAAACTTCAATCAAAATCCTGGTACAACATTCCGTAATTCCCTAAGTAATGGCCAGGGCCTTTATTTACTTCAGTTGCACCAGACACAAGCTTTTATTTCTGGCAGGCTTTATATTACAGGCAGGCCTTTATTTCTAGATGTAGACTATCCTTTAGTGGATATGGGGTTTGTTTGTTCTATATGTGATGTGCCTGCACAGCCTTTCCAGCTTTTCTTAGTTACAACAAATTGATCCCAAAAGACTTTTCTGTATTGACTACATGCGTATTCTAATGCATACCTTGCTGAAGGGCTCTGCTAATGATCAGCTTTGCTATTGCCAGATAGCCTATTTAAAACTTATACTTTTAGTATAAGCTGGGATGCCTATCTCTGGCTATGCACAGTGACATGGAAAACAATTGTCTACTTTCATCACTGGGAATAACCTAAAACTGCGAGAAATCTCATGATAAAACAAGACCTCTGTCCTTATTTCATGCTTCAGCAAGTTATTCTGAAGCTTATTAGATCACCAGGAACAGTATTTAAAGGCAATGTCAACGACTGTTATTTAGGTAGATGTGAAAACGTTTATGAATAAAAGTAGTGTTAATAGTCAAAGAACTGCCCTCTTGACAATATATCATGTGAGTCTAATTCTAATCCAGACACCTTGTTGGATGATTAACCTTATTATTGACAGGCATTTTCAAAGCAGCAAAACTAGTGACATGACTCTTCCTTTGGAGACACATCTCTGGAGACAGAGATGCATTGCGGATGGCTCTGCTCAAAGGTTTTGCTGTGTTGTGCTGCACTGTCAGAAGCACCACCTACGTCAGCCTGCATCATAACACGCAGAACAAGTGCTGAAAGTAGCATGTACAGAAATTTAATTTATCAGATTATGTTAAGTGGTAGAGATGTAGGCCATATAATGTTTTACTGGTATGCAAAGTAATATGGTGAGCATAAGAAATTTCCAAATTAGATTTATTTTTAAACCTAGGCCTGAATTTTGGATTCAGACTTTATTTTCTCGCATTGACCATGACCCAAGCCATTATTTTAGGCCCGGTCATTAATTCAGACCAGTTTTTATTTAAGAAATAATAGTACATAGACTAGCAAACTGCCAGACACTGCTAACTGAATGGGGTACAGAAATTCACTTTCAAATTAATTTTCCTTGCCTTCCTGGCTGGCGGTTTGCTTTTAGCATGCATCAACGTTGGGCCAACTTGTCTATAAGAGGCTACTGCATTAAATACAGTGCAGTACGTGTGAATGCAAAGCTTTGCTTAATATGACTCAAAACCAAGAGTATTACAAGAGACATACTTATTGCATATACATATTACTTATCTTGGCTGGGAAATTGAATCCAATCAAACATACAGTTGCTATCTTGATTTGAAACTAGTCAGAAAACTCTAAACAAAATACCCTGTAAAAGTCAACCTCAACTGGTATTGCAGCACAAATGATGTAGTGGTAAGTACCTTGTGCTTAGTGCCAGATCTCCTGTAGAAGGTTCTCTTACTGGTGTATCACTGCATAAGGGCGTACCACAGAATACTGGCGGTATGGCATGATCAGTGCTGTAGAAATAAGACAGTTACTAAATTAATGGGAACAACACTTTCCTTTCTTCAAGCAGCACTATACATGTTGTTATTTTATGAGTATTATTATGGTATATTAGTATTGTTATGACTATATCTGGTTCAAGATAAATATGATTGAATATGGCCACATGGTGGACAGGTACACACACCTGGTGCTCCCACTATGCACAATATCCCTGCAATTAAGTGTACAGAGACCATGCAAGATTTTAAAAAACCTTTACCTTGTGCAGTGTCACAAAAAAACAAACTACAAACAAACAGTTTAACTGCATATACATTTCTGCACACAAGAAGGTGGTATTGCATAAGGAATACTGCAGCAACAAACAGGTAACATTCATCTGTATGTAGTGTGAACAGTTTCTCCAGCACATTATCACTGACTTTCAACCTACCTTTCAGTGACCTGGTTCTCCCAAGCAGAGGTCCTTCCTTTGACAGGAGTGTCATCATCCTTTTGGCCTTCAGGCGGAGCCCCTACTGACAGGCCACTGGTTTCATCAAAGTGACTCATTTAGATGCGTTCCATGGTGCATCATCTATACCCTACAAGAAAGAAGTAATGTCCTTACAGTGATAGTTCAGAGTAATTCCAATCATAGCCCTGTTGTACAAGCTTGCCGAGCGCTGTCAGTAGGAAGGAGAACGAAAGAATTTGGACCACAGACCAAATAGCGAACCGGCAGCTAACACTAACTGAATAGTACCGTGAGTAACGAAAGTGAAAGTGAGCTTAAGAAGCCATTCAATTAAGCGTTATCTGCATGTTCAAAAATTTCTGTCATTCTCCTTCTTGCCAACAGCACTCAGCAAGCTCATACAAATACAACAGGGCTACAATTGGAATTCCTCCAAACTATCACTTTAAGAAAGTTTGCAACAAATGACAATCAACAGAATCTGCTTGTAATTAAAATGTGTTGTCATGATGCATAATTAGAAGGTCCTAACAAGAAATTAGATTTATGAATAGCCCGTCATAGAATCACACTTGATATTTCAAGCATCATTTTTTTTTATTGGTGACACTTTTATTCAAAGTTTCAAAGTTCTGGGCCATTCTGCCCTATAGTAACTTGATCAAGGGCACAACTGTGACTCAAACTTACAACCTTTTGCGCTACTAGTCAACCACTTGCCAGGCTCCTTAAACACAACGCCACCCCCACCAAATCACATTATGCTCATGGAATTAAAAACAACCCAAACTAGACACACAGACGCATAGGCACAAGCCCAAGCATCCTAAAGCCTGAGCCTCTGTGTGAAGCCACAGTTATGCTATCCATCCCTGATGTCTGAATGGTGTCCTCTGGTCAAATTACACAGTTTATGCTTTCCACACCCATACATATTGCCCCCTCATTCATAGAACATGGGTTACATTATGATGTGAGCATTCATAGCACATTTTCAACATTTTCGACAAAAATGGCCACTCGAAGTGCTTCACATACAGATGCAGACAAGTCTGGATGGGACCCCTAAGCCAAATATCAAATTTGGTTATGTTATGCACCACCAACTAAAATGGCATGACATCCAGAAAGCCAAGCTATGACCATTCCAGGGTCTAACGTCTGTAACAGGCCCAGTCTATCAAGATGGATACTAGGCGTGGCACAGTTCACGAAAAAAATTCTGAACCATTTGGTTTGCTTATCACGGCTCAGAGCATGTGTGTGTTGCACGGTTCAACGGTTCATGGCATACGCAATGTAGCCTCGTGCCCGTATGTGACCTCAGACAGTGTGTCTCCCTTTCGCACTAAAGAAGAGGTGTGGAGTGAGAGTGCTGCAGGTCTTGTCACATGTAGAAATGGCAAGTGGGAGAGAAAAGGAAGGCTACCTGGAGTTGTAGGATGCGCCAGCATTGTACAACTGGTGTGTGGGAACATTTTGGATTTCCTGTTACTTATGAGGACAGCGGTAATGAAACAATAGATAGAACTTCGACTATATGCAAGTATTGTACAACATGCATTCAATATGGTAATGGACTTCTAATATGTCAGTTCATCTAAGAAGACATCACCCCAATGTGTCTGTAGACAGCATAAGGAGGAGACAGCCTGCTAGGAAACAACTTCTACTCTCTGCAGCATTTAAACAGCCTCTCAGTGATAAGTCAGACAGGGCAATAGCCATAACTAAAGCATTGGGGATGTTTATAGCAAAATATATGCAGCCGTGCTGCGTGATTGAGTCAAGGAATTGTCCGACACAGCCTACATAGCCCTCACTACAGCTGGACGGACTTCCAGGACCATTGAAAGTATCCTCATGGTGACGCTCACTACATTACTTCTGAGTGGGAAATGAGAAGCTGCGTTTTGCAAACACGCCCCATTTAGGAAAGTCATACCAGTGAGCATCTCTCTGAAACGCTGACAGACATGGTGAGGGCCAACAGCACAATTCCTGTTACTACAGATAATGCTAAACATATAGTGAATGCTATCGATTTAGCAGCAGGACTTGGACCACAGACTGTGTGCTTTGCACACACAGTGAATCCTGCGGCCAAGCGTGCAATCTCATTAAACCAAGTATCCCGACTCCTGGGGAGGGTTAGGAGGGTGGTAAGCTTTTTTTACCCAAGCACAACAGCTGCTCATATCCTGAAAATCAAGCAGAAAATGCTGGAATTGCCTGTTCACAAACGATAATGCGACGTAACAACTCGTTGGAACTCCACATATGTTAGCACATTATGTTAGGCATATGTTAGCACATTATGTGGAGCAACAGGCTGCCATCTACTCTGCCCTGATAGACAAGGATATGAAGAAGAAAGTTAAGGACATTGCCTTGTTAACTGAAAGTGAAAATCGTCCAGAATACCTCTAAAGAATGTAACCACCCTCGTGGCCATGTTTTCTCAATGGCAGGGGCAAATAGGTCTTGCCCCTTGGCAGAAAATGTTGTCAAACTGATTTTCTTGCAGAAGAATATGAAAATAAGGTGAACAGAGGAGTGTTGATTTAAACAGTGCAGTATGTTTGATTTTTATGCAACATTGTTTTTAATATTTAAAATATTACAGTGGCACTTTAAGTTTAGATAAGAACTCCAGCCATCTGTTTCCAAATACTGCACTTTAATTTCAAGTGAAAAACTGTGTCCTCACTCTCAGGGAGGAGAAGCATTGTTGATACTGTTGAGCTGTTTGAACTTATGCCACATTTTATGTTTATGGCCTTTGCTATTGTTCTGGTCTTATTATAGGCAATTATATTTAAGATATTCTGACTGAAGTTTGAGCTTTAAGAGTTCCTCTCCTATTCTTTCAGTTGATATTCTGTAACATTTAAATCTTTGTGTGCTAAAAAGGAAGATAAATTCCAGTAGATGACAATCTCCTTTTTCTGCCAAATAAATGAAAAGCATGTTGAAATCATCAATGTCTTGCTGCATCAAAATATCACCTCACTTTCTGAACCTAAATTCTAAATTCTAAACTTTCTAAACCTAAATTTCCTCACAGATGGTTCCAAAAATGTGCTTTAAGTCGAGTCAAATTCAGTTTGAGCATGATAACATTATAGAACTATAATTACATAACTTTTTCAATACTGTATCCTAAATGGTGGATAATTAAGTTATATATCATACGCTGAAGTATATTTCTGGAGTGTTAAAGATTAAAAGAAAAAATAACAAAAACCCTACAGACCTGAAAACTGTGACCCTTAAACCGTGATACGAACTGAACCATGGGTTTTGTGAACCTTGCCACCCCTAATGAATACACGCTCATGTCTAATGAGTTTGACTGATTTTTAGAACAAATATTCACATATTGTAGTAACACATTTTTGGCATAACTTCAAAATCACCAATCAAACTCTTTCCTTTACATATTTTGACTACATTTTGAGTAAAAAAATCCTTTACAGTTTCAATGTTATATGATATGAAAAAAAACAGCAGAACTCTGCATATATCTGTTGGCTAAATAAGCACCAGAATTGGGAGGAAATGGATGAAAAGAACTCTCAGAAACACACTTTGTAATACACGTTGCCCAAGTTAGGCCTACCATTGTAATGTATTAGGAGAAAAGGCTATAAAATATGGATGGTAGTCAAAACTTGGTCACTCTCCTTGTTACACGCCATCACTGATGATTATTTGCCTGAATATATTAAATATTTTCAACTACACATCCTTGCCTATACTGAATCTCAGTTCCTTTCCATTAGTTGCCATCTTGAAGCAGGGACCGGTGCTTGATGTAGCATACAAAAATTATATCCAAAGGATGACAACATTAGTGACAGAATCCAGCCTACAACAGTTTGTGTGATTGGTTTAGACTGCCCTTGACACCCAGAGACACACATTTATGTTTCCTTCATAAAGAAAGGGTGAAAATTTTCAGCTATGTCAATAACTATACATAGCCTTCTAGCCCTCCCGTTGTGTTCCGGTCAAATGGAATGGAATGGCCAATCTTTGGAAGGTCAGGAAAGAGTTAAAACGCAGGTAGCAGGCTTCTGTTCTCTGCCAGTATCTCACTGTCCGTAGACACGTAGTTAAACACCCTGCGGTAAGAATCCTCAAAGCTTTACTGACAAAAAAACAGGTCTACATGGAGAATGGTCAATATGAAAAAAGGTCTATAAAAATAACTAATCACAATAAATAAACCATGCAGCATGTGCACAAGCTCATCGATAGTCTCTGTCTAGGTTGATAATTACATTTTCTTAATGAACTATTTAGTCGTCTGCAACTGTAAAAGGATCAATAATGGCAATAATAATAAATAAATTACTAATAAATCAAACAGTCTTTTTCTACTTTTATCTCGAAATACGTTGGCCGTCTCATTACAATGTTACAGTGTTTGTTTAGGCGGAAAATACGAGCACAGACATTTGTTAGCTTTTAATTACGTCTCTGTCAAAAGCTCTTAAACGTAAAGTTGACAGCGAAAACGGGAGCTATAAGGAGGAATGGAGAGACAAATTTGCCTTCATCTTACCAAGGTGAAAGGTTTCTTTTCTTTCACGCGTTTCTTTTCAGGAGCATCCATGGCCACCACCTCTGCCGCAGCAGCTGCCTCGCCATCATCTTCATTAATTGTATTTTAGTTTGCGCAAAGGTGCTACATTGTGTTATGCCAAAACGAAATATACTGTTTTGTTAAATAATTCGAATTATTGTTGAAATTCTGCAAGAAGTAAGATAAGATAGGCCTAACTACCTCGTGTTTTCCCAAGCTTTGTTTTCTCCCACAGACCTCTATGACATTAAGCATACAAAATTCCACAACATAACAAGGTTACCAAACCAGGTAACCAAAATAATGTTTATGGTGGGCATAAATTCTGTTTTGAGTCGGCACAGCGTGTACCAGTATATAACATATCTTTATGTGTATGTGCAGTATTTGATACTCAGAAATAACTTCTGCAAAATCTTACTTGATAACATACTTATAACAATTGTCAGGGCATATAAAGGTAGTTGGGAAGCGTTTAATAGCATGTAGCAAGACAACATTGTATCTGATTAATTTCGCTGTTTCCTGAGGGTTGGGCATAAACTCACAGACTTCGGTCTGTTCACTCTTGCATGTCTTCAGCTTTTGGAGTAGGCCTATGGCGCTACTCGGTACAAACGTAATTCTCCTCCTTAAAACTCTTAAAACCCCCTCTCGCATTGATCTGCCATCTGACTTACTTTTAAGTTGTTGATAAGACGAGAGTTCGGTAAAACTGTTTTGCCACTTGGACATGACAGGAGTGTGTAATACTGTGTTTCACCACATAGCCTATTAGGCTACATGGGGAGGGGAGGGGGGGGGCGCTGTTCCACTCATTACAAATACTGACTCAGGCTGGGCAGGAATCACAAGAGGTGGAATAATTATATAAAAGACGCGCTCGGAAAAAAACATGGAATCAGCTGGAGGGCCAATGTACGTTGCCAATCAAAATAGAGATTCACACGATTTGGTTTCCATTTATGGTTAAGATTCAGTTGTATATTTTAAACTGTTCAGCCAGTAAACATTCGTAGGCCTATGCTTGCGCAAAAACACAGCAGGCAGGTAGGCCTACTTTTACTTCTCTAAGCCGAACGACACAAAATGAAATGGCTCTTTGACGAGTGTTGCTTGTGTTTGTTTGTGTATGTGCGAGTGTGCATTTAACGGCTACACAAAAGTGTGTAGGTATATCGAAAATAATCAGAAAATAGCCCCGCTCCACTCACCTGTTTTCACAAAATGGCGTCGAAAATACTTAGTTTCGCTTTCATTCTGGCTTAAATCAAGGCGTTCTAAGTGCACCGATGTGACGTCAGCAGGTGGTTCTCAATCACAACTTCTGCTCGAGGAAGTAAAATGCAGTCTGGCGGTTTTGAACGATACTTTACATTTTACATCATGACTTCATCGGAACATTAGTTTCTGACTAGTATTACATGCTTCATTATTGTCACATGCATATAGTTAAGCCCTACTGGGTGTAAAAATACAGTGAAATTGTCTGTTTGTCAGTCTATTTTGTAATAAATTAGGTTGGCTGTGGGTAAGATTTTGGCACCCTAGCAACAGTAAACACTTTAAGGTGCGCTCTGGGTGCAAATGTCGTGTTTGGTGGACATAATGGTAGTGATTCACCGGCTCCGACTGATTTTCTTGCAATCGTGAAGTCTCCAGCGTTTTGGGCAGAAGCGTGTCATTTCAAATTTCAGTTACCTGCTCCTAACTGTTAGATTTCTACTGCATGAGCACGACGCTCTGCTTTCATTAGTTAATAGTGCCGCTTTTGACGGATCATTTGCATAAAATTGAGCAGAGCCCAATTTCTGACGGAGCTACGCGCCGCCTTCCCGAGATGCTTTGCGTGACGATTTGTCGCAATCAATAGAAAGTGGCCAATGGCCCATTATATCAAGCTCTTGTCTTAGCTACAACTCTGTGCTTAGCCATCGCTCCACCCTTAATATATATCCACATGTTGTGTCATTCCGAATATTTCCGAGGTACTTGCTTTAAGTTGGCCGTAAACGTTTTTTTGAAAAACTAGCTCAAATGCTGTTGCCTTAACTGTTACATGATTAAAATGCCAAATCTCAAGAATGAATGTTTGGCTGACTGAAATGTGTGTATGTCCAACCCAAGAATTTAGTGTTGCATTTGGGAATTACCCAAACATGCAGCTTAGTTTACCTGGTGGAACATTACACTGGCATACCTGGTGGTTAGTCTACCTGGGGGAACATTACACTGGCATCTGTGACAAGCAAAATCTCAAGATGCAGGAGAAATATAGTGAAATCACCTTCCCTTTACCAGACATTTTCAGTCAATTTTATTAGCTACACGATAAAAACAAACTTAACATTTATAAACCTACAATCTGCAGTTTATTTTGGAAAGGTTAGACACAGAACTGAAAAGCCATCAAGAATAAAGGTACAGCAATGAAAATAAAATCACACCACATCCCTAATTTCACTAATTCCAATGATTAGAATGCTGTGACAATTGACTGTTCTGTACAACAAACTAACAATTTAAGATGCATTACTGTCTGAGTATATGCATGTCTTTACATACACAGTTGTATTCTGTACATAAAATCTGTAGTCAGGTTGTCTTGAATTAAGCAACAGATCTGAATGTTTGTGTTTTTGTGTGTTTTTGTGTGTGTGTGTTCCAGGGAGCATGGAAAATGTGGTCTCCTTGTAAGTTCCCATCTGTTACTTGGTGATGGTGTTTCTGTGGTGGGAAATAAAGAAAAACAGAGCAAAGGTTAAATCAAAAGAATAAACTAATAAACTAATAAGGGCATAAAAAGTGAACAGAGAGCAAAAAATGAGATTGAGTCAAGAGACATGCATGAGTAAGGAGAATAACAAGCGCAGAGTGCGTCAGAGAGCGTGTGTGCGTATGTGAGAAAGAAACACTCAGTGTGTGTCAGAGTGTGTGTGTGTGAAAAAGAAACACTCACGCGTTCATGCTCTTGCCGCTGCCACTCAGTACGATGTAGGGCGTCTTCTGAGACTTCTGTTTCTCCTGCAGCAGAGCTACTGTACCCAGAGGAGTGTCACTGCTGCTCATCTTCTTCAGCAGCTGTACGAGACAGACACACACATCAGAGACAAAAAAAAACCATCTCACACACACACAGTAAAGGACTGTTCACATACTGTGCTGTTCACACATGCAACTCGCCCATCGCTTTGTCGCTGAAACATTCTCACTTGTGGTCTCCTTACCAAGGTTTTCAGTTTGTTTACTAGCCACTGCTAAAGAGGGAAACATGTTACAAGCTATAATCATACACCTGTGCACACAGTTACGTTTAAATTGCTTATAGTTCACTCACTTGTCATTTAGTTCACATATAACATAAACCACAGTTTCTCTGCATGAACTGTGTAAATGTCTCTACTGGACCTCTATAAACCAAAACCAAAAAATATTTTGTTTTCGAACAGCAAATCTCTAGGGAACTTGCTGTTTCAGATAACTGTCAATCAACAGTATCCTCCATTTTTATTGCTAATCGTTTTACTTCCATCTCTCGATACCATCCACATACCCATCCATATACCCATCCACATCGCATCACTAGTTGTCACAAGTCTGTCACTGCCACTGTACAAACACATTGCTCAAACACATTCACATTCCGTTATCCATCATAGCTTAGCGATGTGTCTGAACGGGGCTTTAGGCCGAAACCATCTCTCTCTCTCTCTCTCTCTCTCTCTCTCTCACACACACACACACACACACACACACACACACACACACACACACACAGAACACTCACAGCTTCCTCCTCCAGCTTCTTCATCCTCTTCTCAGTCTTCATCTTCCCTGAGCCTTTGCCATGGAAACGATGAGACAGCTGCCTGAAAGCCTGAGACAAGGACAGGGGACAAGCACTTTATACATCTGTACAGTACAGCACTTTATACTTATCCTATCCCCCGACACACACAACACAGAGACATGGTAGTATCAGATAGGTTACAACTACACATGGCTGGAGAAGTCACAATGAGGAATAGGCAATAAAAAAAATAAGTAGGCTGAGTGTTGACTCACCTCTTTGGGAGTGAGCCTGCGTCCGGATTCATCCACATACTCAATCTTGACATCGGGCTTGTAGCTTTCCTTCTCTTTAAAGTCCTGGGTGAAACCGCGGTACTCTTCCCTACGGCTGTACTTGTCGTCTATCATCCTGGAGGGCATAGGAGAGAGAGGAAGAGAATTGAGGGGTAAACAAGAGAGAGGGATGAGGAGAACAAAGGGTGAAGAGAATGGAGGGATGAAGAAGAGAGAGGGATGAATAGATTGAAGATAATAGAAGAGTGAAGAGAGTGATGGAATGTGAATACACAACTTCAACTCACTACCTCACAAACACTTGAGACTACATGAGTTTAATCTCACATGTTGGTTAAAAGTACCAAATGAAACACCTATGACACACTTCCTCTACATGTCCAAACTTTTCAAAGCCATGGAGGTAAAATCTCTCTCTCAGTTGAAGCATGCTGTGTAGGCTGCCACAAATACACTCGCCTAAGTAATGATTCCAATCCACAAAGGCCCTCTAGTGGACAGACTATGAACTGCACCAGATGGCAAATCATTCCACCAATAAACTGGTGTCAATTCGCTACATTCTCTGTTCTCTTTCTCCTCCTTTCAATAGAAGACTTTAGATTTACACACAAAACTAAATATTGGAAATAACATTGAAGCAAACATTTAGCCAACTCAGCTACATATTAACCCCAAAGCACCCACCCACCCACAAACAACATGTGTGACACTCACATCTTGTCCTCAATGCAGTAGTTGTCATCGTGGATCACTACTTTGGGAGCCTTCACTCTGGCCACCTTCTGCATCTGAGTGTCCAGCAACCCTGTCACAGACACACACCATTACATTGGCCACTGGGTGAGCATAAAACACATGACACACGGCAGAAATAATGGGTGCATCTGACATGGCTACTTGGCTGGTTTGATTCAGAAGTACAGATGACTTTGCTTTAAGACAATGGCTAAACGCTGTAGCCAAGTCGAATGCACCCAATGTCATAGGATATGAGGTCCCTCACACACAAATGACACATACATCAAACACAGGGAGTAAGACTGCAACTTCAAAAATAGTCCGGTCCATTTGTTGTTGATTTTTTGCGCTTAACAGCAAAAACTGCAGTTTGATAGAAGATTCCGTAAACTGACCATTAAAACAACATAATTTCTGCAGATTGGTGAAGGTGGACTGATGTGGTTTTGCTTGAGTAAACTCATCTGTACATAAACCCAAACATGTGTCTCAGCAGTCCCTCTGCTCACCCTTGTTCTTGCAGAGCAGCAGAGCTGCAGCCAGGCCAGAGTTGACTATGGGCTCCTCATCCAGGATAGTGGTGGAGGCCGTACCAAACTACAGAGAGAAAAGGAGAAGAAAGGAATTAATAAGGGAGAAAGAAAAGAAAGAAAGGAGAGGACTGAGAAAAAGGAAGAACTGGGTGTTGGATAGGAAAAGAGTACATGAGAGAAGAAGAGAGAAGGTAGTGGTATTACAGAAAAGTCTAGAAATAATCCAGATGAGAGAAGAGAGTGAGTGAAGAGTGAGAGAAAAGACAGATAAAGCAGGAGAGGAGAGGGCAGGTTGAGCTGTGACTGCTCTGAGCAGACTACTCCAGCCTGACCCCTCTTGAGACTGAGAGATGGCCCAGCTCACACCCTCATCCAGCTATCATTACAGCTCACAGGTCTCTGAAGACAGATGAAAGGGTGGACACAGGGAGAGATCCCACAACAATACTGGATCTAACAAATGTCTGATGGAAAAGAGGTTTAACAGGTAATCTCACCAATCAGTGTTCTATTACTTGATCCAGGAGGGATCTCTCAGTATCAAGATCAAGATCCTGTGATCTAATAAAGGAAGACTCTGGCATAAGAAGGGTCTACCAGTAACGAGATCTTACCAATGAGAGATCTAGGAAGTAAGCAATGTGACACATCTAGCAGATGTGTCACAAGCAAAGGATCAAGGAAGTGAGTGATCTGACAAGGGAGAGATCTAGCAGGTAATATAATAACAGATGAGGGATCTAGGTAAATGTTAATGGAGCGACCTAGCACGTGTGTGTGATCTGACAGGAGTGTGTGTGATATGACAAGCGCGTGTGATCTGACAGGTGAGTAATTTGACCGGTGTGACTCACGTCGGCCTGTTTCTGCTCCTCATCCAGGTTCACGGTGCTCCAGCCAGCGTTTTCATCCGTCTCTGACTCAGAGCCGTTTCCACCCTCACGCTCATCTTCCTGCTCAAAGTCCTGAAAACACACACACACACACACACACGAGTAAGACAGTCCTCGACACTAGGATGGTGTGGTCAAGAAAACCAAACCAAAGCCAACCAAAACCAGACTCCCTCAAAGTTTGTCACAAGTTTTTACCCAGGAGAGCATTACAGAGCGTTTCTCCTGTTTTTACCCAGAAGAGCAACTCACTGCTCTGCTCTGCTAAGCCTCACCATGATGTCCTCCTGGTCCTCACGGTTGCCTGAGAGCCCGTAGGTGGGGATGTCCCCCAGTGTGCGGCAGAACTCGGAGGTGGCGTTGAAAACAATGTTGTTCCTTTGGTCAGGGTCGTCACCATCCATACCAGCACCACGACGACTCCTCAGCTGTTCCATCACCTGCAGCGAAGGTGAGAACGAAAGAGAGAGAATGAGAAAGAGAGAGAGAGAAAGAGAGAGGAAAGAGTGTGAGGAGTAGCAGAAACAAGAGAGATGGAGAATAACATCAAGTTAAGTTACATACTGTGTGTGAGCATGTATAGTAGAGTGTGTGTGTGTGCACTGACCTACTCTATGCTGCTCCCGCAAGTGTGTATGTGTGCATGCACATATGTGTGTGTGCGTGTGCATATGCTTCTCTTCAGAGTTTTGTAACTGTTGGTGCTGTTGCTGCTGCTGTGTGTGTGTGTGTGTGTGTGTGTGTACCTTCTCAGCAGAGTCTCGTAGCTGTTGCTGTTAAAATGGTGTGTGTGTGCGTGTGAACACCTTCTCAGCAGAGTCTCATAGCTGTTGCTGTTAAAATGGTGTGTGTGTGTGTGTGTGTGTGTGTGTGTGTGTGTGTGTGTGTGTGTGTGTGTGTACCTTCTCAGCAGAGTCTCGCAGTTGTTGCTGCTGCTGCTTCTGTTTGAGTTTCCTCTGTTTCTCCAGCTGCTTCTGCAGCTCCTGCTCTGCCTCGTCCTCCTCCAGCACCACCGGCTCAGACGGACCAGCATCCTCTGCGTGCGTACGCACACACACACGCGCACACACACACACACAGGAACAGGAAGAGGGACAGAGACAGAGAGATAGAGACAGAGACAGAGACACAGAGACAGACAGAGAGAGACACAAAACACAAATGGCACACACACAGGGACAGACAGAAAGAAACAAACGGACACACACAAAATACATGCAAGTTTAGTTTCTCCCTTTTATACTTTGTGAGGACTGTAAATGAGAGGAAAAGAAATTCACGGTGGTACAGGAGGAATGACCAGAGGTTGAACCCAGACTCCAACTGAAATGTGCTATGGATGCTTCCACTTATGCCCGTTTCCTCCAGAGGAGATAATATTTGACTTGTCTGAGATCAACATCACACAAAAGTGTCTCACAAAACATAAGGAGATGAGAGGTGCCTCCTGTCCCAGTTATAGATAAATAACAAAATGTCTAAATCATGTTCCACTGAACTCTTTAAGACAAGAAAGCATGAATCAGTTACATCTTTGGCTTGAGGGTTCAGGGCTTAGAGTTAGTGAGGACACTGAAATTCAGCCTTTATGATAGTGTGGTATTCAGTCTCATCTGCTCTATCTATCTCTCTAACTCAAAGCTATCCAGTAGTCACACCCTGGAGAAGGCTACATGTGCCGCTACATGTGGGTTGCTGCCCAGCTCATGGCTTTTTAAATGAGCCAGTAGTCATTCTCATAATATTTAAGACAAACATCCATCTTTACACATTACAGTGTCTTCGAGGATGTCACAGCTAACCTGGACGAATTGACTGACACTGTCACATCCTACATTAGTTTCTGTGAGGAAGTTTGCGTGCCAACAAAGACTTTCCGTATCTTTAATAGCAATAAGCCATGATTCACTGCTTCTTGGTTTTTCAAATGATCCAGTAGTCATTCTCATAATATTTTAAGACAAACATCCATCCTTACACATCCCCCTCTCACCGTCATCACTCATGTCCATGTCTGCTACTCTGATGTCATCAGACTGCTTCGGGACATCCACAGCCAATAGGCTGCTGCCTTTCTCCTCAGAGGCCTCTGGCCCCTCAACAGGCTCCTCCCCTTCCTCCTCCATCTGCCGCCGCCCTCGACCACGAGACCTGAGAGAAATCAGCAGAGAGAGAAAGAAAGAGTGAGAGAGAGAGGGAGCGAGAGCAGAAGAGAAACAAGGAGAAAGGAATTAGGAGGGTATGTATATGGATGGAAACGAAGAGAAGAGAAACATAACATGACACCTCTCATGCCTCATGCCGTACAACTCTCTCTCTCCACTTATGTTTACATATATGTATGCACATATGACACGTATGATCAGTGAAGTGTGAGCGTGGCCTAACTCATTTGCTTCCTCTGTCCATCTACACCACAATCATCTCTGCTGAGTGTCATCCCTCCCTCCCTCTGGCGGACTCCCGTCACCTTCCCCTCCTGAGATGACTGCACCCAACATTACGGGAGGCTCTTGCCAGGACCGACTCTCCATCCTAGAGGCCCTTCCTATACGCCCATGCCAGAACCGACTCCTTCCCTGAAGCCTTGTGACTGATCCCCCCTGACAAGGGCACTGTCAAAATGGAACCTTAATTGTTACCCCCATGACCCATCTCACTCTTTAACACAATGTCTGGCTGCTACTACTCTGTCAATCCATAATTCCTGATAACCACCTATGGACTGACTACCATGTAATGTAAGGTGGGATAACACTCTGGAACTATTATGAACCTTAGCTAAAACCATGGACAACTTGTAGTCCATCATGGTTACTACTGATTGTACTTTTCTTGCATGACCCCTGGCAGTAGGGTTAGCCCCTTGAGTCGTGGATCCTCCCAGGGTTTCTTCCTAGACTAACTAAACATACAGGAGTGTTTCCTTTCCCCTGTTGCTTTTGGGTGCTCCTTGCTGAATTGAAGTGAATTGAATAAGGGCAGAAAAGTCAGAAAACCACTCTTGTTTGTTTGTTTGTCATCTTGTATACACAAAATAGTCAGAAATGTTATTTGATCTAGCACAAAGTGAATCTGAAAAAGTTTAATTATATTAAAAAAAGACCCTGTGGAATCAGACTGATCCCTGGCAATGCTAAACTGCATTTGTGGACACAGAAACCGTCCACACACGTAAGACCCTGTTGAATCAGATTGATCCCTGGCAATGCTAAACTGCATTTGTAAACACAGAAACCCTCCACACAAGTAAGACCCTGTGTCTATCCATGTAGTGGGTGTATGAGAGCAGCTAGAATGTGACCAACTGATCATCAGGTGACCCCAGTTCCAAACACGATGAATTCTACATGTCACTTTGGATAAACGCATCTGCTACATACTCGTCGACTTTAACGCTAAATTTAAATTGAATCTGTGTGTGTACAGATAAGAACTGAGCATGTTTAAGTACAGATTTCTGTCTGTCTCTCTTTGCGTGTGTGTGTGTTTTGTACCTGGAGCCAAAGTCTGTGTTGCGTGTGTCGTCCATCAGCTCATCAGCAGCCGAAGGTTTCTCCTTCTTTCTGATCTTCTTCACCCTCCTCTTGGTCTTCTTGAAGCCCACCTGCAGCCACACAGCCCAGGGATTTAACCATGCTAATCCAACTCCGTGTGTGTGTGTGTGTGTGTGTGAGTGTGTGTGCTCAACATCTCCAGCTTTTTGCACTACTCTGAGGCAATCGTGAGTGCAGGCATCAGTAGACAGGGCCTTGTTGATGAGCGCTTGTCTGGTATGTGAGTTTGTGCGCGTGTTTCTGTGTGTGTGTGTATACACACTCACCATCTCCTGCTCTGTGTAGTACTCTGAGGCAATCATGAGTGCGGGCATCTGTAGGCTCTGGGCCTCGTTGCGGAGCGTCTCTCTGATGGCCTGTAGCTCGCGCTCCCTCTCTCCCTCAGCACAGCCCGCTGCATTCAGCCTGAAGCTCGTCTTCTTCTCCCCCTCAATCTCCTCGTCGTACTTCGCCAGCACGTTCTTTGGCTTGAACTGTAGATACACACGAGAGGCACGGAGAGTGTGTGAGAGAGGAAAGGAATAGGAGACAGTTGTGACATCAACCCAATCCATTTCAGCATTTACAAAACAATTTACAAAACAAATATCCTGTGCTAAAGGACAAGTTGTTGTATAACGTTTTATGAACAACATGCATGAGAAATCAAAGCTGTAATAAAAACTGTAGTGTCCATTATATTCGAGACCAAAGATAGAAGACATGTTGAAACGTGTTAAAGGCACAGAGCTGAGCCTAGAACATTGACTGTATTTGCTGAATGTTGCAGACATCACCTAGTGCACACATACCATGCGTAAGGTAGTAGAGTGCTGTGTAACCTATAACTGACGGAGAACATACCGTCACCATGTCATCCACAGTCTCCTCTTCATCGTAGGGCTTATAGTCGGGCTTCTTCTTCTTCAGTTCCACGTTCTTATCGGCCTTCTCTTTATCCACCATACCCACATTCACCAGGACATCATCCTCTTCATCCAGTACCCCTACATCACACACACACGGTTATTTAAAGCGTTTATTATATGTGTACATGGATATGCATCAGCATACAGTGTCATACAATACATACAATTTGCAACACTGTGCTTTGCACCTGTGTGTGTGTGTGTTTGTGAATGTGTGTGTCAAACACCTTTGTCTTGCAGAGTGAGGATGACTGTTTGTCCCTCTTTGAAAGACTCAATCTTGTGCTGGACAGTCAGGCCTTTGAGATCACGGGAAGTGTAAGCAGACTGCACACACACAAAAAAATAAAACACACATTACACCCAACAGCTCTACTTTATACACCTATATAAAACCTAATTGTTTTTAAATGTCATATAGAATGTGTCAAAAGATGTGCATGTGTAGGTGGGTGGACCAACCATTTTGTCCTGGGCAAACTCCTGCTCCACCAGATTGCTCACACCAAACTCCTCATCCATCTCTTCAAGAAGTTTAGCCTGGAGGGCGTAACATGCAAACACACGTACAAAACACACGGCCACACGCACAAGAAAAACAAGATGTCATTCATGGAGAGAACAGAGAGAGGGGTAAAGGGATATAATATGAGGGAATAACGCATACAAATATGAGAGAACTTAAATTATAAATTAAATTGACAAGATTTTACATGCTAATATAAGTAAAATACAGTGTTATGGCTACATAAACTTACTATAGAGCTATACTTTGGCATGATCCTTGTTCAAACAGTGAAAACTTCACATCCATACATGCACTGCAAAATTACACACAACATTACATCTGTGATTTCTATCAAAATAGAGATTTTTAAAAGTGCATGTGTGGCCGTCCTGCACAGATTCGGGTACCCGCAGATACCCAATGGGTGCACAGCAAATTTTGATGAAACGGATGAAAAATGTTTTACTGTGTCGGATACGGGTTTGGGCCACGTCGGACGCGGGTCTAATTCACTTTTTTTTAGAAACATCACTTTGTAGACAATATTTTAGACACATCCACGATAAAATATGCTTACATTTCAGGGCGATGATTATAGCATTTAAAATCCTACCAGTTTATCCATGCATGCACCCTCACAGAACTCCATTCTCACCTTTGGCCATGGTCCGCTTTCAGCCATGCATGGGAGCAAGATTTCGCTTGAGCTGAAGAGGCTTCGTTGATTTAAGAGCAGAGGTGTTGACAGAGACCACACTGTTTTTTTTGTTGACTGTTCTAAATCACTAAACCAAATATCAGATAGTCTATTGCATAGGAAAAGGTAGGCTAAAATCCCCCCATTCAATCAAAAAAAAGTCTTGCAGTGCACTTCTTATAAGACAGCATAGGTCTGTCAAAGGATGTAGTTATGCCAGTTAATTGCACTGATGTGTGTGCATTAAATTTAAAACATAAATTGTCTGGTAGAGGCCAGTTACTGTAGGAGGCTATTTCGTGGGGAGGCTTTTGTGTTGTCTGTTGCTCCATTTGCTGTCACAATAGTAGCCGACCACACAGTAGTCTAGGAACCAAAGTTTTTTTTCAACAGATGAAATTGGACTTGCAGTGTTAATGGTTGTCTAAATGGGCTGTTAGTAAACTTTTCATTCAGGTACGGGTCGGGTGTGGGTATTTATTTTGAGTGGAACGGGTCAAATGCAGTTTTAAGTATTGCGGGTATGGGTCGGAATGGGTTTACAAAACTGGACCCGTGCAGGACCCTGATTTGTGGAGTGAGGGAGCTGCTCTGGTGCTTTTGGACTATCTGGGGCCATGGAGGTGAAGAGGTGAAGAGCTGTGAGCTGCGGGGGAGTGTTTCAACTCACCCTCTTCTCAGCCATCTCCTTCTCCTTGGCCAGTTTACGGCTCCTCTCCACCCATGCCGAGGTGTCATCCAACCACGGCTCCTCCTCACCAAGAGTCTTCACCTTACTGAGAGCACAGACAGGGTTACACACACACAGCCAAATGAAACACTAACGGCTAGAGGGCCCTTTCCAGGTAGAACCAGCCGGGAACAACCTCCATAGGTGTTTCAACTTCCGTGTGTATTCCTACCCCCTTGGTACCTGCTGGTACTCAGCTAGTACAGAAGTATAGTAGGCTTGGGAACCAAGAGCCAAGTCAAATAATAGATACTTGGTGACACTTGGTATTGGAACCGAGAAGAATACTTCTGCTAACTTAAGGGGACACATTAACCCACTCTCTGTTTAATTTTCCTTGCTCCATTCAGTCAGCGTTAGTTGCAGGTTCACTAGTCGGTCTATGTTGTACCAAATTTTATTACTCTTTTTGACTTACCCAAAGTGTGTGTGCAACTGTATTTTGCCCTAAAGTGTCTGTGTGAGTGTCTCTTCCCCCAAAGTGTGTAGAAGTGCTCTCTTACCCCTGTGTGTTTTGTGTGTGTGTGGTCCCTCCTTACCCCAGCTTCTGATTGAGCAGACGTTTCTCCTTCATGGCCGCCAGCTTCTCCCTCATATCCTTCTGCTGTCTGATGGTGATGGGGTTGATTGTCTCTGCCACCATTGGATCCTCTTTGGTGCCCACCTCTGAGAGAGAATGAGGGAAAACCATCTACATTACCATATTTACATTTTTTTGCCTTAGCTAACACAGTATGTTTGTATGGGAGACCACAACAGGTCTAAACACAATGAGCATTTTTTGTGTCTCAAGTTATCAGGCACTCTTCAAGTCCCTGTTTTCAAATCTGAAACAGCCTGGCCCACAGCTAAATTCAGGAACAAACTTTCAGCCTGCAGTCTGAAGGACTACGCTAATTTATGGAGAATAATATACAACCATTCCCTTTATTAAGTTGCAAAGCATGATGCATGTTACTCCTACCACAGGAGTGTTATCCTGGCAACATGCTGCAATAACAATATTATTACTTAAGATGTGATGATGCAATGTTGACTTTACCTTTCTTGGTTTCATTCAAATCAAGAGGCTTCAGGCCAAGTTTGGCTCTCAACTTGCTGTTAAAGAAACAGTTACATAGCATTAACACAATTATTATATTAGCAATTACATGCAGATACTGTGTTCATGTTAAAATAACCAGCTTTGCAGATGTTTGCTATACATGTCACTTACTTCGTCTCCTCAATGCTAAGGGAGGCATCTCCACTTGCAGACTGTGGTTCGATTTCTGAAAGCAAGACGATATTTAGACTGAATGTTAAAACGAATACTTGGTTGGTCTGTCCGATCTTTGAAGAAATTTGCATCTCTGTATTGCTTAAGTATAATGTCACAATACTGGATTATCTTTTCGTATTCTTCTGATTGATTGTAAAGTTAGGAATGTAAAAAACAAAACTACTATCCTTGCATAAAAGCAGATCAGTCAAGTTAGCATTGGACTTCAAGAAAAGCAAGACGCTCTTACCAGTAGTCTCCTCATATCCTGGATCAAGTTTCTCCTTCTTGACTCGCGGCTCTCCGCTACTTTTTTCGCCTTTACTACGACTTTCCTTCTCAGCTCCCCGGCTACTTCTTTCTCGCGACCGTGACCGTTTCCTCTTCTCTTTGTCTCGGTTACTATCCCGTTCCTTATCCCTCTCACGGTCCTTGTGACGGTGTTTTTTGTGTTCACGATGTCTCTCTTCGGCATCTCTGTCGCGGTCTTTTTCCTTGTGTTTCTTGGAGGATCCCATTGTCTGTACTGTGCTTCAGCTCAGTGACAGTTAACGTTACCTTTAAAAACACAAAATCTCATCTAGCTCACTGGCCAGCTGGGGAGCGTTACCTCGCTAGTAGTATTTCCCTCACACAGTTACAACCTTTGTGGGGAAAAACAAACGGTCTTTATATAAATCTCTAGAATGAAGCTATTACTTCCCCTTTATATTTTACAAACAAGTGAGACCCAAAACACAAGAATTACACCAGCTAACGCACTTAGTTCGTGCGATAAAACGAGGAAGTAAATTACCTTCCGCTTCCGGGGCAACAAAAAAATCTCTGATGAGGAGTTGACATTACTGCCATCTACTGTATATTTAAATATGCAATAGACATTAAACTAATTAGTATTAGTATACAAGATATAAATATAAATTAAATAATGTCCATATAATAATAACAAGCACACAACAATTTGTTAATACAAGGTTGAGTCCCCTTTTGCTTTGATAACTGCCTTCAATCTTCAGTAGCCTAATTTTGGCACAGTGTCTGTAGATCTGTTGGCTGCACTTCCAGTTATCCACAGTGCACATCTGTTTCACCACCTCTCAAAGATGATCTACTGGATTGAGATCTGGTGACTGTGGAGATTATCACAAAAAAAAAGAAAGACCTAGGCCTACATTCTGGTCATAAAGGGAAGGACACGGCAAACAACAATAATTAAGTGTGGCAATGATGCTCAGTCATTTAAAAAGCTATCAGGCAAAAAGAAAGGATTCCTGTTTGATTGGCTGCTTGGATATTTGAATTAATGACCTGTTGAATTGGTGTACCTAATAAAGTGGTCAATGGTAATCAAAGAAAGAAAGAAAAAAAATTCTACACTGAAGATTTTGGGTTTGATCACATGCTAAAATTCCTTAAACTGAAAATAAGAAAAAAGAGGCCAGCTTGGGTAAAAAAAAAAAAGGCTACCAGCACTGTCGTGCTGAGGACTGGAAGAAAACATTTGACTCATGAATCAACAGTTTGGGGAGTGACAAACCATGCAAGGCACAATAGTGAGTGGAGGCTTAATTTTAAATTTATTATTACCTGGGCGGACAACACATCATCAGTGAAGTCCTGTGACTACTGTGAGTATCGTATCAGTTACATCAGCCTCACACTGAAGACGTCCAACCCAAGGTAAGAATTTAAAACAGGTTTTTGCTTATCATAAGTCTTCTGAAGGATTAACACCTTCAAACATACTCTGTAAATGGTCCAGCATAAGTGTACTGTGTTGCAGTACATAATACACCTCAGAAGAACAGACTTTCAAATTCAAGGCTTGAGACTTAACACAAACACATAGCCTAGTGCATTGGGGGAACAACGAAACATTACACCATATACAGTATATATTTAGTCTACATATCTATACTTGGTACAGTGGGTACATGGGGCAACATCAGACAGAAGGAACATTAGACACTTAAATACCAGGGACAGAGAGAAGAGCAAGGGAAGATGTGGAATGTTAGGGGTCCCAGTGGTAAGAGGGAGATTGGGTGCTGTGACTCCCAAACTGAGTGGCCCCAGCAAATTTCAGGAAGAACAGAAAGTACGGTCCTAGAAACAGCAAAGATGTGCGCAGAAGCCTTAAGCTTCCAGGTCTCTGGTAGCAAACCCACTACACTTCACTGTAATATCATTTTAATGAACGGACACATAGATCAGGAGTTAATTCATTAAACATTAATTTTGATATTAGTGGTAAGCCTATTGAGTTAACTACAACTAACGTTAACTACAGCTAACGTTAAACAAGGAACATTCTAACTGTTGGATATGTGCCTTGTGTGCATAACAATTTATCAAATGTGAGAGGTGATGTTTAAATCTCAAATGTTTACTGTCTGTACAGTAAACATAATATAATAAATTGCAATGGTGCTGTAGATGTCGAGATTGCCTGAAACTTGTTGAGACTTTAGTTGAAGACTTAAATGTACATTGATTTACAACTATCATATATTAACACGTAGATGTAATGTTACTTTGCACAATTTCATGCGATTCTGGTGAATTATTGAATGTTTACGATATCGTGCAATTTTGATCAAGTTCATGAAAGATTCCGGAGTGCGGAAGTTGGAAGATTTCATTGCACAATCCAATTTCTGATTGGGATATCGTATTATTAACGTTGCCAGACTAACTAGAATTTAGAAGTAGAATTTCCATGTCATGGAGGCATTTGTGGCATCAATTTCTAATTGGACTGGGAAGAATATTCAATCTAGATCACAACTTTTGCCACAAATAGTTTTATCAGTTATTAAACTCTTCTTTGTATGTTCTTTTGTTTTCATTTTTTAGAACAATGCTGAGTTGGAGACAAAATTCATACAACAAGCTGGACAGGTACTTCACAAAACTTATACAGAATAATACAGAATAAGTGTGGCACCACAAAGGAAAGACCTGTCAGGATTCTGCAGACTTTAGATGAGGTATGTGCAGTTACAATTGAATTAGACTTAATCAAATATGTTTACTATTATTTCTTTACTGGTTCATTCTATGGTCACGTGAATTGACCACATTGTCTGTAGATTTGGCCTGTTCAATCTCACTGTAATTGTGAAAGACTGAAGAAATCAGGAGGTCTGTTCTCAGTTTAAGCTAGTCTGCAGTTGTGAAACGTGAATGTGAAATGGACCAAAATTATATTGAGTGGAGTGAATTGAACATAAAGTATATTGAAACACACTTCCCCAACTGAAGTCAATATAATGTCTGTTTCAACAGTCTTTTTTTAATGAAGGTCTCAGTGCCCCGTTTTAAATGTTAGAACCCTCATTATAGTACAAAACAAAGTTGTGGGGCTATGTTTAACCTTGTTTATGATTTAAAAATCGCAATTTATATCACCTAGGATGATGCTCTAACACTGGCATTATAAGTCTTTTGCACATATAGGCTGAATGCATATTTTGTTCAGGTCGTGGACCTAAACGCAAGAAGGGAATCTGTATGTTTAGTCACCTACTTTTGTGAATCTGTTCACCATCTCATCAAGGAAATTCAGGTACGTACATTGCTCAGTAGTGGTGTACTCATTTATGCTCACACAACAGGAGTTACGCTCTCACTCAGTTCAGAAACAAGTTGGAGTGTTTCACATTCTCAAATGAGTCTTGTCAGCTCTCTTATTCATTATTATGTATTGTCTTGCCAGGTGATGGACTGGAGCAGCCAATGGACATCTTAATGCAGCGAGAGAGACATCAGAGTTCTCATTGAGAGGTCTGTGCTTTCAACTGCAGCTGTTGTAGCAATGCTATTTAGACTGATGTGCTAAACCTCAAATATACTTAAGAACTTAATTTCATTAACTGACAGAGCCTCCATTGATCACTTCAGTGCTTTACAGAACACACACAGACAGACGGAAAGAGGGCCCACCACTCCCATCTTTCATGAGAAATTCTTTCACGCCTGTCCCCACTACATCTTTCAATGCAATTGTAGTTCAATAGATACTGTTGTTTTATTCTTTTTTTATAATATTTGTTTTTCCACAATCAGTAATCCTGTGAGAGGAACAGACCAATTGTTTATAGGTTTTTGTTCTTATTTCTGTCAAGGAATGTCATATTCATACAAACCTTTAAGAAGCTGACTAAGCATTTCTTCACATGTTACGGTGAGCTTATTGGTTTTAATGGTCATTAGCATTAGCAATAGTATGTACTTGAACAGTCTTAACAGAATTTATAGTGTTATGTATTTGTTTTGCCCAAAAAAACAAAAAAAAACAAAGCTAATGTCTGTAATCTTTAAAACTGCTCCAATAAATTAGAAAACAATGCTTGGTCTGATTCATTAACAAAAAAAAGAGAGAATTGAAAATTGTTAGATTATGTCAATTGTAAAGCCTTTATATTACTTTAGGTTGAACAAAACTCTTAATTTATATCAAGTCAGTAAAAAAAACTTTTTATTATTATTTGAGCCAATTTAAAATTATGATTTACACCAATTCAGAAAAGTGAAATGCAAAAAATCAGTTTGAACTGAATAGTTTTTTAACATTAGGGCAATGTAAAATCTTTATTGTGAATGGTTGACTTAATTTTATGAAGTTAATCCAATGTTTCACTTTTTACAGTGTAGAGAGAGAGAGAGAGGGAATACATACAGATTAGTTTGCAAGGCAAAGAATGGGAAGGCAATGATCACTTTTGCTGTAGGGATAAGGCACAAAAGTTTCCAACTTGGTCCTGCATTTAAAACTTGTAAAGCATCCATTTAACAATTATAGATCTTACTTGTCTGACTTGACTCCTATAAAATAACAAAATTATAATAAAAATAAATAAAAACAAAAAATAAAAAACAAAATAACATAAAAATAACAAAATGAGCAGCCAGGCTTGCCCCACCTAGTGCCTTGCTACAGCATTACATCAGGTATCTTTCCAAAGGCTTAGGTTTCCAATCAGCGAACAGAGAGAGGACTGTCCTCGATGGGAGATCACAAACTGATGTGAATGGCTGAAGGCATGCCCAATAGTTTTGAAGTTCACAGAAAGTATCTGCCTACCTGCCTGCCAGGTAGCTAACATATGCCAGACTCTGCACAAGTAACTACACCTTATGTATGTCTTAATGTGTGTGCACTAAATATAGCCTGTCTCAAATGTTTTTTTTGAATGTAGCATCACTTGATCTGTGGTGAAATAGTTTCGTCTCACTACAGTGTGGTTGAAATGACAATAAAATCTAATTGATTTGACTATTTGTATCGAAATATACTGTATATAAATTATGTATGAAAACACCCTCTGAGGCATGCCAACTATGAACAAATATGTTATGAGCTACCATGTTGTTTTTTCAACCAGTTTTTAATTTTCTTTTAAAGAACACAAAAGTGCACACCAGTAATCAATAACCATGTGCACATTGTATTAAACTACATTAGGATTGAAAAAAGTAAGGGCAAAAGAATACAAACACACAAAAAACAAACCGAAAAACATAATAAAACTAAAACAAAAAAAAGTACAAATTACAGTTTTCCTCACACTCTTATTTCTTCATTTCCTCATAGATTTTACTCATGCTTTCAAAGACCTATCAAGTAAAGGATAAAGTCTGTCCTCCAAGGTCTGCTGTTATATGTAATATTAATAAATCTTATTTCCATCTCCTTCAGCTGTATTAGTCTATGCAGAGGAAAGTTTACCATTATGGCACCTTTTAGGTTTAGGCCTATTAGAATTCATAGAATTATGCATCTTTTCTTTCTGCGTGGCTGAACAAACTTGTCTTGTTCATACCGCTTTCTTTTGATGGTGAGATGCATAGTCTTGAGTGACCCAATAAATGTCTGACGGGGTTCAACTTTGCATACATTACATGCATTCCTCCATTCAGTTGCTTGTTTCAAGCATAAAAAACAGAATTTCATGCAATTAGGGTAAGCACGTATCACGGGACACCTTACTCCAGAAACATCCTCTAAAGTTATGTTTTTACAGTTTAATAGCTTTCTCAGGTCTGGGTCAGTACAGCCCATGTTACATCTGTCAGAGGGTGGGTCACTTCTTTCAGGCACCTCCTACAGAAGAGATAGTCTTTGCCCATCTCGTGAGAGCACAATCCACAATACACACACAGATTGTTTTTGTCTCCTCTCTCAACAATGGTGTTACAGGAAGGACACTTAAGAGAGACAATAAGACAAGAAAGGGGTAAGAATCACTGAGTGTAGTTCATAATACAATGTTAATTATCTCATAACAATATATTGTCATGTCACTTTCCTCAGTACATTGTAAACTAAATGTATACGTTGTATAGGAACACAATGTTGTGATTTTATATTTTATGTAAAATTCAATCCAAAGGATATTGTGTTTCTTGTATACTTCTATATGTTGCTCTTTTGTTTTGCAGCCAAAGCTCTTCAAGCAGATTTCTGTACTGTTGCATTGAGAAGTATCTTGTGTTTACAGGGAGTTGGAAGGATGGCTCAGATGCAGGGGATAATTTTTCCTGCTTTGTAGGTAACAACAAAGTGCATCAGTCATACAAAGAAATGCATGTAGGGTATGGTAATTGGTGCTGTACAAGTTCACTTGATTAAAATCTGACCCTATGTCAGCCATGTGGGATTTTCAGGACTTGATTTCTAAAAATTCATTAGACTACAGATGCAATTGACTTAGCATTTCCTTTATGTTTTATATGATGCATCACACTAAACAGGGGCTGGTTTCCTGAATTGACATTGCAAACAACAAGATTAATCTAGCAGCCAGCATAGCAACCACCGTAATTGCCCTAGCAACAGCCTAGCAACCACTTCAAGTACCTTTGCTACTTCCTGGCAACTTTCACAATGACAACCCAGCAACCAACATAGGAACCAACATCATTCAACAGGGGCTGGTTTACTGAAGCCTTCTTAACACTAAGTAGCTCTTGAGTTATACCTTAACCTCTACCTTACGCTATCTGCGAAGCAGACACATTGTCTTAGCCATTTTTAAAAATAAATCAATAAAGATTCATATAATTATAGGGAATCAGGCCGTACCTAACCCAACATACAACTCAGCTCCTGGTACAGACTCTGGTTATCTCTCATCTTGACTACTGCAATGCCCTTCTGTCAGGTCTTCCAGCCTGTGTTGTGAGACCGCTACAGATGATCCAAAATGCAGCTGCACGTTTGGTTTTCAACCAGCCAAAAAGGGCACACGTCACACCTCTGTTCATCGAACTCCACTGGCTACCCTTGGCTGCTCGCATCAAATTCAAAGCACTAATGGTGGCCTACAGGGTGATTAATGGCTCTCCTCCCATCTACCTGAATACTCTCCTGAAGCCCTAGGTCACCCGCCGACCGCTTCACTCCTCTAAGGAACGTTATCTAGCACGGCCAACACCTTGCGCAGGTCAATACAGACTCTTCTCATGTTTGGTTCCAAGCTGGTGGAAATGACCTTCCAAGTGCTACCAGATCAACTGATACCCTCTCCACCTTCAAGAAACTCTTGAAGACCCAGCTTTTCCAAGAATACCTCCTGGCCTAAATTTTGAGAATGCACTTAACATCTTATACTTAATTTCTCCTTATACTGCACTTTTTATTACACTATTGCACTTTTTACTTAAAATTTTTTTAAGTTTTTATGTTAGCAATATGCACTCTTTGTTAGTTTCTGTCATTGTGTTGCAGCTTGAAAGTTATCCTCTTTTGTAAGTCGCTTTGGATAAAAGCGTCTGCTAAATGCATGAATGTAAATGTAAAATTATTATTATGAGTCAGGGACACTAAATATACACCTGATAGATTGTGTCAAATGTCATTAAATGCAGGATTACTTGAAAAAGTAATTATTATAATTCATAAGGCTCAATGGTATTCATTTACCTGTTTTGTTTGAAATTTGACCGGTGCAAGCTGAAAACATAAGCTCTCCTCGAATTTCCTCCTCTCTGCTGTGGTCAACAAACCAGCTTTACATACCACTGTGTAAGTCCACTTTGCACTACATTCAGGGCAGGACAAGCGCTGATTCTTCAATAAATACAGCACAGTCCTATCAGTCTACATGGACATTTTGAGTAAAAGAGACTCATTTGAGTAATATTTTAGCCTGTATGTCCACCTGGTCCAGCTGTAAAGTGCACCATTGTTTGATCGATGTCGGCATTAAAGCATGACCACAGGACATCTCCGGTTTTAGTATACCTTCACCGTCTAAGGCTGTAAAATTAAAGTGTTCTCATTGTTATTCATATTTCAGAAGAAAGACACATAATGTATACTATTTCAGGATAAGAACAATCAACACATTTCTCTAAAGTTACAGCTTTGTCTTGGATGCTGTTACACCTGATTGTTGCTTGAAGGTAGCATTATATGAAAAAAGTTGTTTCAGACACATTCTGATCATCTGGGACTCATGTAGACATTGTAATCACGCAACAATGTATTTCAAATATGTTTTTGCATTTGTAACTTACTGGATTCATCTGCCCTTGTGACTAATTTCACAGAAGGATCCCATCCCAACTTTTCTGTTTGTTGTTTTTTTGTTCCATCCTATGTGCACTTGTATACCTGATGCGTGAGTCAAAGTCTCTGTGTACTCCAAGCCCAAAGTCTTCACTGCTGAAGACTTGCTGAGTTAGATTTAGGAGTATGATCTATGAGATTATGACCAAACTATGGCCAGACCTGTGATCCAGAAGCAATGTTGTTTATGGCTCAATCAAAGCCCCTTTCTTAGAACCAATTAAGACTGCAGGACATGGGAAAAACAGACAATCGGAAAGCACTGTGAGGAGTAGCCAAGAATCTAAAAACAAGACAAAACAAGAATCTGAGTAAAAGAAAAAAATACAAGATTATAATAACAGGCTTTGTATTTATTTTATTACAATTGCAATTAATATGTGCCAAATGAAAACTGAAATCATGGGTGAAGATATGGCAACAGCATCTAAAGATGATCCTCCTACTTGTTTATAAAGAATTTCAGATGGATGTGAAAGTGAAAGGCAGTTACCCAGTAAATACAGGTTTTTCAGGAACTTCATATCTTTCTGAGAAAAGATACTCAGGACTTGTTCTGAGAAGGAATATTTGTCTTTGTGGCTTTATGAGAAATAGGCACAGCATGTGATCTTAGGACTGATTATAACAGGTTTAAAGGTTTATAACAAAGAATGCCAGTGCTTCTCAGCCTATTGGGTACGACCACAAGTCATAACCTCAGTGTTTTTAGGAAGACATGGTGAATGGACTGCATTTATATAGCGCTTTTCTACTTCTACGAGTACTCAAAGCGCTTTACAGAGTACGCCTCACATTCACCCATTCACCCATTCACACACATGCATTCACACACCGGTGGCAGAGGCTGCCATGCAAGGTGCCAACCTGCCACCAGGAGCAATTTGGGGTTCAGTATCTTGGACACTTCAATGGGGCCAGCCAGAGTGGGGCTTGAACCTGCAACCCTTTGGTTGCCGAACAGCACCTTTACCACCTGTGCCACCACCGCCCCGAATTCAACGACATCTGGTGGTATATACAGATTACAATATAACATATTAGATGTATCAAATCTATTGCAAATCTCTGCATTCAGAATCAGTTATAGTTTTAACTAGAACAGTAGTGAGCCCCAGAGGGCTAACTGTTGAGGAAAATGTATACTTTTACTTTTGTTGAGAGAGAACAACAAAAAAGTTTTACACATAAAATATTGGCATTCAATGTGACTGTTACTATCCATAGTTGAAAGAGCATCTCTCATCTGTGATGGACATGCTAAAAAAAAGTATGAGGAAACCTCAACCTAGCATGCGAACACCAGCAATGACTAAGTGGCTTGCCCTTTCAACTGTGGGGCATAACAAAACAGAGAATAAATATAGTCTGCAATCATATTTATTCAGACATTACATTACATCAGAGGCAACGATCCTCCCTTAAAATTTTAAAGAAAGAACTTCCAGATCACAGATATTTAATAGATAAACATACATAAACATTTCAAAACAGCTGGAATAATTCTATTTTATCACTTCGAAAGCAGAAAAAAGTCACCAAAAAAAGGGAGTCATCCTCTCTTACTCCCTCATTGACATCCATTATAAACACTACGAACCCGGGCGATTCGCGGGCTCCTCTTTTAATACGGAGTGAATGGCAAAAAGGGAGGAACGTCCTCCCTTTGGGTGGGTCAGAATAAGTACAGAATATTTTATTGATTTCCATATTCATGTTTCATTGCACAGAGAATAGGTGCGCAATACTGTTGCAACTGACACATTACGCAACTGACACAGTACTGCATCATAATCTTCTCTATTTCTGGCCTGGGTACTGAAACCACATGTCTGCATGTGCCCTGGCTATATGAGAAAACCAAAATCTGAGAACAACTTTCTCACAGAAAATGTGAGACAGGAACAGGAAATAAATGATTTTGTGGTAGGTGTTGGAGACAATGGAAAAATCTGATGTGATTTTAAGACCAAATTACACAGGCACCACTAATCATAGTGGAATCCTGTACAGCATTGAAATTGGTAGATTCTCCTGTTTATTTTTGTATGCCATATCTGAGTTAAGAGATCATGAGATATTTCACTGAGATGAATGGGTATGAGATGGACGCAGAGCTGTATTAATATTGCTATTTTTTATGATTTATGGTGAACCGTTCAACTAGTGAATTACACCGTTGGTTGTGCAGGTTCACTTGACAAGTGCATGTTATCTGTGTGATCAAAACTCCATGAGTAATCTGACAGAGAAAAATGGGTGTAAATCCAGGGGGCACAACGCTACCGCCAGTCTCAAGTTTAGTCTGGCTCTCCATAGAGAAATGGTGAGATAGATAGATGTGTATGTTTTTTCCAGACAAAATACATACTTTGGAAAAGGTTTCACTTGTCAGCAATAATGTGACTACATAATGGTACACTTTTTGCGCCTCCTATTCACTGGTTGTAACGCAGCACGTGGCTGAACTTGGTAAGCAGCTGCTGGACGGTTGACAATTGCTGGGCGAACGATAGCTGGATTTACAGCTGCTGGGCGTTTCAGTGGTGAAACCTGAGGACGTAACTCTGTACCAATTTTAGTCTGACGGGGAGCGATTCCTCCTGGGCACAAATTGTACCAACCACCATCACGACAGCAAACAGTAGTCAATTTCAAGCATAAAAAGCAAAACTCTACTTGGCAATTTGGACAGGTAATATTTTTACACTTTGTTCTGTTGTGCTCTACAAGTGTCCAACATTTTGGACAGGCACGCACTGATGGGCACCTCACTCCAGGAACATTCTCTAAGGTTATATCACTACAATTTGATAACAGTTTCAGCTTTGGGTCCCTGCAGTCAGTGTTGTCACATTTGTCAGAGCGTGGGTAAGGTCCTCTCCATTCTTTCAGGCAATTCCAGCAGAATAAAATATCTTTGCCCATCTCCTCAGAGCAGATTATGCAGTGCACACACAGGTTGTTTTTGTCTTCTCTCTCAATGAGGTTGTTACAGAAAGGACACTTAAGAGAAATAGAGAAGCACATCAAATTGCCAACATAAAACATCTAATGGACTGAAAATAGCATAAAAATACCAATACTATAAAAACATCATTTAACTGAATGTGATTTACTTTCACTCATTTCAGTCACCAAAAATTATGATAGAAAAAAAAAATAACAACAGGGATATCACTGTTAATACTGTGGCAAATGCATAATAAATGCTTCAATGTGTGTGGTTATTATGAGTGCTACCCAAACAAAAATCTTCATTAAACCTGTTCTTTGATGTGATGTTTTCTGACATCTTGTCTATTTTTAAAGCATTACTACAGTACAACTACAGTATAATGTAAAGCAATGCACTGTTCTGTTATCCGGTGGCTTTTTATTATTGTCTTGTTTATTCTTCTAGGATTTCTGTGAGCTATAGCTGAATAACCGCTTCACCTACATACTTAATTTCAACTTCACCTCGTAGATCCCAAAATTTCTAGGTGTGCTATAACTTTCTACATTTCTACTCTTTGTATTTTTTTTTTAATATCTGTGATGAAAAGAAAATCTCCCAGTAAAAACAAATGTGGAACTTTGAGAACTCCATTTCCCATTGTTCACAGAATTCTACAAAAATTCTATTTCACCATTGTTTGTGTCAGCTGGCTACTCTGTAAACATTCCACAGTCCTTTCTGCTAGTTCTATAGGGAGTCGAAGTTCCGCCCAGTTTGCCCTGTGGGACCTATTGTCTAAGAAACTTTGAATGGGGGTGAGTGGACGTAAAATAAATATTTGTTGGTCCCAGTCGATATAAACCTTGAATTAGACATATGATGTTTGTGAATTTTGAACATACTGTTTCATGTAAAAAAAAGTTGCAGCTCATTTCATGACTGCTGATTCGGAGCATTGTTAAAGTTTGTAACTCCAATGACTACAGACTGTCAGTTGCATACTTGACATCACTGAAGATAGCACTAGTCTTACTGTGATTCACACGCATATCAGCAACAAGTCTTTTAGCAACTTTGGACTACTCTTTGTTAGAGACCAAGACCAAGAGCCCACTGGGCTGAATAGAGTCACAGGATAAAACACATCAGGTAAGGTGTATCTTTCCATTTATCCGCTGCTGAGTGACCTAGCAGGTAGCAAGCTAAAACGGTTAGTATGGCAGCTAACCTTATTGTCAAGGATGACGTTTATTAACCCAGATGAGGGTGTAGTCTGCTTAGCGGCCTCACACAAAACATATCTCTCAAATGCCTTTCGAAGAATAGTTTTGTCTCAATGTGGAAAATGATCTTTAAAATTTGCAAAAAATATATGTGAAATTCATGGTACATTTCAAAGGGGACCAGAAATTATTTTTTATCTTTCCATTGACTCCCGTTCATATTTTTTGTTAAGTTAGATCCCATGGACCGGAAGTAGATGGGCGTGACCTAGGCTCTCTATTGATCAAACTATTCAACTAATGAAGTTCTGAAATATTTTTTGTAAGTTATTAGTGTTTTATCAGCCTTTTAGTACAATACAAAAATGTACCAACTGTCAACAGTATGTAACTGTCAACTTCCAACTGTCAACTTTTCCTAGCAACCACCTCAGCTACCCTAGCAACATGCTAGTAACCTCTTCCACAATGACAACCAACCTAGCAACCAACATGCCAAACCAAGCATAGCAACCACTGTAACCAGCATAGCAACAGCCAAGCAACTTCCGAGGAACCACTTCGACAATGATGACCCAGCAACATAGCATAGCATCAACATAGCAACCAACTTGATTAACAAAGCAACCACCATAGCAACCACTATATCCACCCTAGCAACCACCTTAAATACCCCTGCAACTTCCTGGGAACCACTTTCAAAATGATGACACAGCAATTGACATTGCAAACAACAAGATTAATCTAGCAGCCAGCATAGCAACCACCGTAATTGCCCTAGCAACAGCCTAGCAACCACTTCAAGTACCTTTGCTACTTCCTGGCAACTTTCACAATGACAACCCAGCAACCAACATAGGAACCAACATCATTCAACAGGGGCTGGTTTACTGAAGCCTTCTTAATGCTAAGTAGCTCTTGAGTTATACCTTAACCTCTATCTTACGCATCAATCACAATCAAGGAAATTTGCTACCACATCTCAAAATAGTCCCTCCATATGTCAAGTAATGCAAGACACTGATCTCAAGAAATAAACGGAAGGGAGGCTAGCTTGAATCGGCCTCTGGGTGAATGTAAATAGTAAAAACAAAACTGCTATCCAATCTCACTACTGGTATTCCTGACTCGAGTGAGTTAGTGAGTCAACAACATGGAGTAGAAATGCCGACCTCGAATTTTCCACTAAAATGATTTCTACAAAACTTGAACTTCCACTGAAAATCAAACAGAACAGAGTTAGCCTAAGGTAATTCAAAGCTTGACAGGATTCAGGGAAGAGGTTGGGAGACTTAATGGGAAAGTTAAAGTTAATGCTTGGACATTCAATGAGTGAAATTATGCTATCGCTTTTGTCCTGCATTCACGAAAAAGCCCACTGTTGTCAGCCTGAATGGAATGGGCTGTGCATGTGTGTATGTGTGTGTGTGTGTGTGCCGAAGGGGAGTCTGGTGCTAGTTCCGTAACGTAGCCACCGAATGTTGAACCCGAAACGCACCCCCCCCCCCCCTCCATACACACACACACACACAAAAAATGTAATTATTAAATAATAATACATTTTTCAGCCTCCTCAGAAATTTACCTCACACACTGCCACTGTTCAGTGATCTAGGCTATGCTATGTTGGAGCTAAAAGTGCTACCATGAGACTCAGATAATGGCTGGATGAACTGGAGAAAGGTAAAATCAATTGTTTAGCTTGTGGGGAAGTGGAAAATGTGTATTTCCCCAAATGGTGGTAAATCCCTTAGCTTTACCTAGTTTTGTTTTTGTTTAAACATGTTTTACAGCTTTAAAAAAATGCAGCATTGGCTTGTGCACTTACTGCTATGGTGCTTACTCCTGAGAATATCAAAATCTATGATAGGAGGAAGAGCCTTTTCTTACCATGCACCTCTCTTGTTGAATAATCTCCCCCACCACATCTGACAAGTGGACACTCTCAATACCTTTAAGTCTAGACTTAAACCCTCCTCTTTATTGTTCCCCATGGTTAGGGCCAGTGCATGGTAAATCATCACTCCCCACGGGTCTTTTGGGAGGGAGTGCCTTTGCTGTTGCCCCCACATGCGAGGCATAGCGACCACTGACCATCCCTGCAGTAGTGCTAGGTTGCCATGCGTCATACCTGGAACTTACCTTGAAGTTATGCTGCTATAGCCTAGCACTGCCACAAACCTTTCATATGTCATGCCATACAACTCTCTCTCTCTCTCTCTCCCTCTCTCTTTATATACATATATATCCATACATGTATCCACAAATGACACATATGATCAGTCAAGTGTGAGGCTGGCCTAACTCATTTGCTTCCTCTGTCCATCTACTCCACAATCATCTCTGCTGAGTGTCATCCCTGCCTCCTTCCGGTGGACTCCTGTCACCTTCCCCTCCTGAGTGGACTGCAACCAACACTATGGGAGGCCCATGCCAGGACTGACTTTCCATCCTAGAGGCCCTTCCTAGAAGTCTGTGCCAGGACTCTCCTTCCCTGAGGCTTTGTGACTGACCTTTCTGCCAAAGGTTTTTTATCCCAGACTAACTAAACATAAGGGAGCTTTTTCTTGCCCCTGTTGCTCTTGGGTATTACTTTACCTGAACTTTAATGCCTTCAAAACAAAATGCCTTCAAAACAAATCTCACGCATGCTCAAAAAGACACAGTGACAACAATCAGTGCCAGAAGTTTGGATTCAGCCTCTTAAGATATAGTTAGGATAACCATAGTAAAGGAGACTCTTAAGACAGTTCAGTAAACATGCATAGAAAAGTGAACGACTTTGGTTAATTGTTACTCTTTGCTCGCTAAGAGTGAACATCATCAGGAAACTGGACCCAGGTTGTTTCTTGTACGTCTAGAAAATTTAAACTAAGGCATTTTTGTCTTAATGTTTTGTACCTTGAACTGAGTACTGACTAGAAATTTCACTTCATATATTGCGATGATATGCAGAGTACACAGCTGCACTAACAAATCACAGTATTATTGTAAAATTAAAACTAGTGTTTATTTAGTAATTTAGATTCACATTGACGTTATGTCAATGCTATGATAATTGTTATATTGCGACTTACATACACCCAAAAGGTACTAAATAGTGTATAGGTTTACATTTTGCACCGGCAGCAGAAGAAGGTGACTTGTAATGGAAGCCAGCCCAGCCTCCCCAGTATTAAAAGGCTCGATAAATTGTAGAGATGAGACTATGTAGGTCTATAATCTTGTGGGAAGAGTTACAATGAAACATCTGACGTTTTTAAATACTTCACGTTTTTAATACTTCAATACTTTAAATACCGTGATAAGATGACCATTTTCTATTGTCAAATCGACTACATTTTCTCGCTTAGACACATAGCCAGAGCAGAAAAGTAAAAGACCCTTTCTGGCTATGATGTAGCCCAAGGGAAGCCAGTCCACAACCAGCTAGCTTCACCACCTGCTTTTTTAAAGAGAACTAGTGGTCCATCTAGCTACTATCTGTTGGAGCTCATTAACTACACTCAAAAGTCTCGGAGAGCCAATCATATCAGTCTATCTGATATAGGCAGACTCATGTCATGTAGAGAGCGTAGGACAGGCTTAACTTCAAAATAAATAAAAAGAAAAGATGGTACTCAAATCCTTGGTCTATTGGCTTGCTGGGGCCTTACACTGTGAAATATCACCACAACAACGTGAGCAAGTTAGTGGCTTTGGAGATACTGACACGGGTTTCCCCACACAAATGCAGCATTACCTTCCCTATGACGGTGACATGCTACTAGGCTAATTGGCTAATGCTCATCGGCATTCCATTTTAAACTACACAACTAGCCTATCTTAACAAAATTTAGCTTGTTACTGGTTTTACATCCAGACAGCATAGGTCTTTACAGTCTTTACAATTTTACTTTTACAGTCTTTACTTTACAATTCAGCAAAATAAAGATTCATATATTTATTAATATGAGCCAGAAATATGAAATATACACCTGATAAATATTGTCAAATTTCATTAATTTCATTTCATTCATCAAATTTCAAATTTCATCACAGGATTACTTGAAAAAGTAATTATTATAATTCATAAGCCTCAATGGTATTCACTTACCTGTTTGGTCTGAAATTTGACCGGTGCAAGCTGAAAGCATAAGCTCTCCTCAAATTTCCTCCTCTCCACTGTGGTCAACAAACCAGCTTTACATACCTCTGTGTAAGTCCACTTTGCACTACATTCAGGGCAGGACAAGGGCTGACTCTTCAATAAATACAGTACAGTACCATCAGTCTACATTGACATTTTGAATAAAAGAGACTCATTTGAGTAATATTTTAGCCTGTATGTCCACCTTGTCCAGCCGTAAAGTGCACCATTGTTTGATCGATGTCGGCATAAAAGCATGACCACAGGACATCTCCGGTTTTAGTATACCTTCACCTTCTAAGGCTGTAAAATTAAAGTGTTCTCATTGTTATTCATATTTCAGAAGAAAGACACATAATGTATGCTATTTCAGGATAAGAACAATCAACACATTTCTCTAAAGTTACAGCTTTGTCTTGGATGCTGTTACACCTGATTGTTGCTTTAAGGTAGCATTATATGAAAAAAGTTGTTTCAGACACATTCTGATCATCTGGGACTCATGTAGACATTGTAATCAAGCAACAATGTATTTCAAATATGTTTTTGCATTTTTTACTTACTGGATTCATCTGCCCTTGTGACTAATTTCACAGAAGGATCCCATGAATTTTGCTCTTTGTTGTTTCTTCGTTCCATCACTATGTGCACTTGTATACTTGATGCGTGAGTCAAAGTCTCTGTGTACTCCAAGCCCAAAGGTTTTATCTTTCCATATCTGTTAGGTATGACAGACCGGAAATGAACATCAAATATGTTGCGTGCTAGTTCTTGGCAAAAGGCCAAGAATTTTGAAATGTTCTTCTCTGACAGATAAAAATCACTGCTGAAGACTTGTTGGGTTAGATTTAAGAGTATGATCTATGAGACTATAACCACACAAACACCAAACCACCAAACAAAACAAGAATCTAAGTAAAAAAAAAACGTAACAAGATTGAAGTGAAGATATGACTACAGCATCTAAAGATGATCCTCCTACTTGTTTATAAAGAATTTCAGATGGATGTGAAAGTGAAAGGCAGTTACCCAGTAAATACAGGTTTTTCAGGAACTTCATATCTTTCTGAGAAAAGATACTCAGGACTTGTTCTGAGAAGGAATATTTGTCTTTGTGGGTTTATGAGAAATAGGCACAGCATGTGATCTTAGGACTGATTATAACAGGTTTAAAGTTTATAATAAAGAATGCCAGTGCTTCTCAGCCTATTGGGTACAACCACAATAAACAGGCCTGGACCACCTGTCGTAACCTCAGTGTTTTTAGGAAGACATCGGTGGTATATACAGATTACAATATAACATATTAGATGTATCAAATCTATTGCAAATCTTTGCAATAAGAATCAGTTAGAGTTTTAACTAGAACAGCAGTGAGCCCCAGAGGGCATAACAAAACAGAGAATGAATATAGTCTGCAATCATATTTATTGAGACATTACATTGCATCAGAGGCGACTCCATTGAGGAAAGGGAGGAAGATCCTCCCTTAAAATTTTTTACCATGTAATGTAAAAATAGGATAATACTCTATTATGAACTATTATGAACCTTAGCTAAAACCATAGGCAACTTGTAGTCTGTCATGGTTACTGTAATACTTTTTGCCCTCTGGCACCTGTAAGTATCTAAATATACTGACTAAACAGATTCGCTGACACCGGCGTACAGTTACTGAACTTTTTTGGGTCGCCATTCTGATAACACTGACCTACAGGGATCAGGGTGCGTGACTTTAGGACCAAGGTGCGGTGGCCTTAGTGGCCCAAACATAACATCTCCCTTCTTAAGAAAACAGAGATATACTTTTACATAAAAGTAAACATTACCAACATTACAACACTAACCAACTTTTTTCACTAACCAAATTATTTTAGACTTCTGATTCTTTGGTCACCAATCACATTACTGAGTATGGGGTGAAATATCAAATACATAAGACACATAATGCATTAAATGCTTGGCATGTAAACACTAAAGCATGGTTGCAGTCAATATAAACAGGTGAACACTATAAAACAGGTAGATAACAGGTAAGTATTTTCAAACATATTTACGTTGAGGAGAAATATCAGTAAGTGCATTCATAATAAGACAAGTTTTAAAGGTAAGAACATGGGTAAACATTCAATTGGTCAAACAGTGCATTCATTTGTACAATTTTTTTTTTTTTTTAGGGCAGCGATCCGCCTACACCTTTACAATTGTGTTTTCACAAGTCAAAGACTGGCCTGATGGTGCGGCCAAAACTTGTGGTGTAGCTAGGTGGCTGGCTGCCTGTTGGCTGGCTGGGTGGCCTGCTTGTGGCGGTGGTCTAGCTGTCAGGCTCAGGGTCTGTGGGCTGTATGTTAATGTCAGGTAAGTGTTGCTGCTGTGCGTGTTTGGCGCATATGTTGTATGTGTGTGGGTGTGTGTGCTGGGTGTCCATGGTGTTTGGACTTCCCATGCTCGGGCGTGGTGCCATCTGTTGCGTCAGAACGTCTGGCCCTCGCTTGTCTAGACGTGGTAACTTCTTGCAGTGTCTGCCATTCGTGTCACCATGGCTGGTTTCCAGGATCCGTCGTCCTGCTGGAAACGGACAGGTGTGCTGACCGGTAGGTGGGAAAGTGGTCTGGCAGTTCTGTTGTAGTACACCTGCTGGCGATTATGGCATACCTTTCTTCTTTCACGCACTACACTCTGGTGTGCCACTTGTGGCTTCAGCTGCTTCTCAGTTGTTGGGAGCACTGAGTGGAGTCTGCGGCTCATCAGGAGCTGTGCGGGGATCTCATGTTGTCCACTGGGGTGTTTCTGTACTCTAGTAGGCTCAGGTGGTGGTCTTTCTTTCCGGCCTTTGCCTTGTCTAGGATCTGCTTCGCCGTCTGGACTGTTCTTTCTGCGAGGCCATTGCTCTGTGGGTAGCGTGGGCTTGAGGTGACGTGCTTGAAGTCCCATTCTTTGGAGAAGAGGTGGAACTCGGTGGAGCTGTACACGGCCCATTATTGCTGATCACCGTGTCTGGGATGCCATGACGTGCGAATGATGACTGCATTTTGGAGCTGCTCAGTTTTTCCATCTCGAAATACCTGCTGTAGTAGTCTACGATGATGATAAAATCTTGTGAGTCCCTGGCATATGTCGCAGTTTGCCACAGAAGCTTCAATTTGTTTCCCTATCCTGGGCCAGAAGAGGATGTCACGGGCGCGGCTCTTGCTTTTCTCTGTGCCCATGTGCCCGGTGTGGATGCGAACAATCATCTCAGCTCTGAGTGCGTGAGGAATGATGATCTTCTCACCTTTAAACATTATGCCGTCGACTTAAGCAATCTCAGCTCTGTGATTCCAGTACTCCTGGATCTTGAGCGGACAGTTCCTCCTTTCGTCTGGCCAACCTGTCTTGGTGGTCTTTCTGAGTGTGGTGAGTTGGGCATCCTGGGCAGTTGCCTCTCTGATTTCCTGCAGGTGGTTCTTACTTACCGGTATGTTGCTGATGAGTGTGTGCACCTGTGCATCTAACCCTTCTATGATGCTGTTGTCATGGTGTTGTATTGACTTGCGTGACAGGGTGTCAGCTACTGATATGTCTTTCCCAGGGTGGTAGATGATGTTGATATCATACCTCTGAAGTTGCAGTATCATCCTCTGGAGCCGGGGGGGGGGCACTGCAGCTAGGGGCTTGCGGAGTATGGCTTCCAGCGGCTTGTGGTCCAACTCGACGATTACCTTGCGGCCGTACTCATGAAAACGTCTGCACCCAAACAGCACCGCATACAGTTCTTTCTCTATTTGTGCGTAATTTTCTTCTGTGCAGTTTAGTGACTTGGATGCGTACGCCACAGGTCTGTCTTCCTGGAGCATGACTGCACCCAGAGGCCGCACTTTGAGGCATCGACCTGGAGCCTTAACTCCTTCTGGGAGTCAAAGAATGCGAGCACTGGGTGGTGTGTGATGAGCCTGTTTTTGCTGTTGCCTCGATGTTAGTGGCTGGGACTGGAGCAATGGGCTGGCCTCTGATTGTCCCACAACAGAGACTGACTCCCATTTCCCTGCTGCTGGCTTCTCCTCAGGCAGCCGATTGCCCGATGCCCTGAGTCTCCACATAAAACGCAGTGGCTACAGCTCTGAAGGCCTTGTTGTGTACAGCCGGCACAGATGGGTGTTCCACCTCTCCTCATAGCAGATGGCAGGCTTGTAGGAGGGGGTACTTGGAGCGGTTGATGGTGGTCTGATGTTTGAGTCAAGTTGGGCTGAGTTCTCGAGTGGGGTGCTTGCATCACTGCTGTCTGTTGGTCCATCACGGTTACCACCATGTTGGTTAGAGCCTTCACCTTTGCATTCAGCTGTTGTATGGACTCGCCGTCTCTCTTGTCAGCAGGCCCATCAACTCCATCCCTCTGGACACTGTGTGCATGAGCTGTCTTCTGGCGAGGGCCCTGACAGAGTCTTCGCTGGTGTTCGTTCTCATCACTGATTATTCTCGTAACGTGGCAGAGAATCTCCTCATCATGTGGCTGTTGGAAAGGAATGGTCTAAGCCAGGGGTGCTCAACCTTTTGCAAGCTGGGACCCCCAAAACTGGTTCATTGCAGTTGGCCGATAGATTGGATAGATAGATAGCCCTAGGCTAGACTATTATTGTACTATTAAGACCCACACTATTATTATTATTATTATTATCAGTAGGTAGGCCTATTATCATTACTAGGCTATTGTTGACCTATAATTGGTATTACCAGACTTCTAATGTGAGCTTGAAGATATTATTATTATTATTATTATTATTATTATTATTATTATTATTATTATCCATAGCGTTTAGGTAGGCCTATTATCATTACTAGGCTATTATTATAATTGGCAGTAGCATCAGACTTCTAATGTGCTTTCAGGCATAATAATAATAATAATAATAATAATAATATTGTTGTTGTTGTTGTTATGAGTAGTCAGTGGTAGGCCTATTTCCATTACTAGGCTATTGTTATAATTGGGAATTGGCATCAGACCTCTGATATGAATTTTTGTTTTATTATTGTTATTATTACTAGGCCTAACGGTAGGCAAGTCATCTGCATTTTACAGAAGCTTGCAGATAGACAATGTTAATGTGAGACCTGAGCCTGCTTCGCCTTGCAAAGATCCTCAATTCTTGGCGCAATGTTTGATAAACATAGCTTCGAGTCGTCTTCGATTTGTGCACGATTACAGTATTTTGTTTTGAGTGCAGTCATTTTTGCAAATCATGCCTCACACAAATATGTCGACGCGAAAGGAACGAGAATCTTCAAGGCAACATCACACAGTTGAGGGTATTACTGCATCAATGCTGCCCAGAATGATGAAAGAGGGCATAAGGTAAGGAGTTCCTTCAGCCTACTGTCACTCTTCAGCTCAATAAGCTGTTCCTGCATATCAATTGGAAGTTCGTTTGCTGTGCACACAAACGGATCTCGAACCCACGCAAAAGAGTGGTAGTCCTCTTTGAAGTACGCCGCAAATTGTTTTCTCATTGCTGACAGGTGCTCGGACGCTGCTTGAAACAGAGAAGAGAAATCGTGTGACGTGCCTGCTTCAGTGATAAAGTCTGGGAACATGTCGCAATTCCCTCGACTGATGTGGCCATGCCAGAGGTAAAGTTTTTGTGTGAAGGCATCCACTTTGTCTGTGAGGAGCAAAATGTGAGTTTTACGGCCTTGCGAAGACAGGTTGAGGCCATTCAAGCAGTCAAATATATCGACTAGATAGGATAGAGACGCAAGCTACATAGTGTCATCCAGATGCTTCGCCAGATCTGAATTAATTTCTGTCAAAAACCGCTTCGACTCATCTCACAGCTCATACACGCGCTGTAACACCCGCCCCCTGGAGAGGCAGCAAACTTCAGTGTGCAGAAGCAGCTGTTCGTTCCCTGACCCCATCTCTTGGCAGAGGACCCCAAACAAGCGAGAGTTTAGCGGCCATGATTTGATGAAAGTTATAATTTTTACAGATTGATTTAGCGCGGAGTCAAAGAGAACCGGTATTTTTTTAGCAGCTAGTGCTTCGCGATGGACCATGCAATGGGTCCATTTAACAAAGTGGAGCTACCTGCTTAACACGAGCAGCTAGGCCATGCTCATGGCCCGTCATTGCCCGCGCCCCATCCGTGCACAAGCCAACACATCGGTCCCAAGCCAAACCATATTCATGGATAAATGCATCAAGGACATTGAAGATGGCCTCTCCAGTAGTGTGCGACTGAAGATGCCGGCAAAACAAGACATCCTCCTCAGTTGCCTTGTCCGTGAGATACCTGACATAGGTAAGAAGCTGTGCCTGCCTAGCAATATCGGTTGATTCATCCAACTGCAACGCTTAGTATGGACTCTGTTTAATAAACTGTATCAGTTGCTCTCTGATGTCATTAGACATGTCTGCAACTGTGTCATTTGAGAGTGGCACTGTACCTAGTTTGGCTGCTGCACTATCTCTGATCATTATTCTGCACATGTCTTGCGCAGCCAGCAAAATGAGAGTCTCGGCAATTGTATGCGGTTTACCGAGTTGACCTATTCTTTTTGCCACTGCATATGATGCCTCCAAACACTGTTTGGACACAATGCTGTGCACTGAAATTATTGCCTGTTGCTGATGGAGGCCATCACGCTTTCTTTTAAAATAGTCTACCGGTTTATCCTTTAGGCCCGCATGCTTTGTTTCAAGGTGCCTTTTTAGTTTGCATGGCTTCATGCTTTCGTTGCCAGCACTTTGGCACACACGACACATTGAGGTCTTTGATCAGCCGTGACTGTGAACCCAAACTGCAGGTATGCTTCATCATACCTTCGAAGCTTTTTTGCAGCTGGTGGAGTCAGTTGCCTCTGTGGTTTTCATAAGAAATCTCTCAATTTTTGTTTGGTTTTGGAATCTTTAAATAAATGTGTATTCTGTTTTCAATTAAGTTTAAGGTTATGATGTTGTAATGATATGTATGTGTCTGTGTGTGGCTATGTTGAGAGTTGAGAGCTAGTATGGGGACTAATCAGTGGGACTTAAACACAATCTTTATTCAGTAATGGGCTTCACAATAAGGATTTTGCAGAGGCAGATTTTAAGACTTCAGGATGTACTTACTCCAGTGTGTGTGTGTCTTCATGTGGGACAGCTAGATTTTCAACACGCACAGTGAAAAAGACAGAGGCGTAGTGCACACAAGCAGTTAAAAAAACAAAACAAGACAAAGTACTGGTTAGGGCTGAGATGGGGACAGTAAAAATACACTTTGAGGTGTTAGTTTGTTTGGGTTTTTATGTATACACTGTATATTGGGATTGATGATAGATAATAGCCTAGCGATAGCTTGCACAAGCGAACTCGGCATGGGACTAGACTAAAGTGAGTGTGGAGCTATGTTGCGGATGTGGACAGTAATAACACTCACGTGACATTGCATTGCATGTTCGCGTCGCAGTCGAGAGTCGCTGCGACCCCCCAAGATACTCCTTCTGTTGCTCCCACCAAGGTTGCAAGAAACCTGTGTGTCATGATTGGTGACCAGCTGACCTTTGCAGGTCACATTGCCTCTGTAGCTCGGTTGTGCCGTTTTTCTCTATTCAACATAAGGAAGATCAGGTCATACATAGCTCAACATGCAGCCCAGCTCCTGGTACAGGCCTTGATTATCTCTCGCCTTGAGTATTGCAATGCCCTCCTGTCACGTCTTCCAGCCTGTGCTGTGAGACTGCTACAGATGATCCAAAATGCAGCTGCATGCCTGATTTTCAACCAGCCAAAAAGAGCACGTCACACCTCTGTTCACTGAACTCCAGTGGCTACCCTTAGCTGCTCGCATCAAATTCAAAGCACTGCTGTTGGCCTACAGAGTGATTAATGGATCTGCTCCCATCTACCTTAATACCCTCTTAAAGCCCTATGTTACCCTCCAGCCTCTTCGCTTCTCCCAGGAACGTTTTCTAGCATGGCCAGCACCTCGCATAGGTCAATCCAGACTCTTCTCATGTGTTGTTCCATGCTAGTGGAATGACCTTTCAAGTATTATCAGAGCAACAGATACCCTCTCCACTTTCAAGAAATTCTTGAAGACCCAGCTCTATCAAGAATATCCTCTGGCTTAAATTTCTGAATACCAGGAATGCACTTACAATGCACCTCCCACTCTCTCTCCATACTACAACTTTCATGTTAGCAATATGCACTCTTAGTTTTCATTGTGTTGTAGCTTACATGTTTATCCTCTTTTTCTAAATATGCCTTAAGATTTATGCATGTTGATGAATAAATGTAAATGTGAATGTACAAAAGCTCAATTTTAAAGAAACCTGATCAGTTGCTGTACTACTTTCATTTCTTATTGATAATGGTGGTTATCGCTAGTAACAGCTGATTCCATTGTTTCTGACTAGTTCAATTGTCATTTAATATGGCTGTCATAGTTACCATTCAAAATAGCAATGATATCAGAACCAAAGACTCTAGAGCGCTTCACGCTCCACTCTAGCATCTTGATCAGAATGGTGATTAGACTTTTTTCTTAGATCTACTTCATAGGTGTGCATTATACAAATATAATACACACCCTGTCTGCCAAACAGAAATCAGTATTCCATTCAGTGGCGTAACAAGCCAAAACCAGGCCCGTAAGCAAGATTATCAGTGTGGGGCACCTATACAATGTGTGGTGATGCAATGTCCACAAATACCATTAACAGGCCATTAAAGCAGGTAGAATAAATCAGACAATTGACTAATAAGTCAATAGTAGGCTAATAAATAGAAAAAAATAGAAAAAATGGTGATGTGCACCTTAGATAAGGAAAATAATGGCGCACCATAATGAACTCACAAGAAAATGGTTACTTCATTTCCTGGCTTTCCTCTGTGCAAGCTGTCAATCACATCCAGAAGATCTAGTTGACGTGCACGGGTACTCTCAATTGACAGAACGGCAAGTCCAGAGAGACGACACTGTCCCACTGAGCTCCTCAGGGAGCTTTTTATCAGTTACAAGGATATTGTTTGACATGTAGAAGTGCCTGATGACCGATCCTTATTAACAACATGAGCCGTAAGCAACTGCAACACTTAAAAAGTGTTTCATCCATCCCGGTTCTCCCCTATTCCTGAAAATGTAGCAGTAATATCTTACACCATTGCATTACTACAGCACAAAGTTATTTATTAGTGTAATTACATTACTCTTGTAGTGTTTTAAACCTACACTGGCATTTGGTGACCTTGAGCAACAGGGCTATGGATTGATTCACACTGGATTTCTCCTTTAATTTTTAAAAAGGTGAGAAGCTAATGGTCTAATATGATTCAATGAGCATGCACAGTTTTTTCCTTATTGGATTGAAGTTGGTCTCATGAAATATTCCACTTGAACTGTTCAATCCACATTTACATGTCTGAAAGCATTAAATCTGATCATCACCTTTTGACATGTGCAGTGGTCACTTAGCAGTGGTCACGTCACTTAGCTAGCACCCCTTAGCCTACTGTCATTTATGGATTAAAAGATGTTCATAAATTAACTTTGTATCAAATAAACTCGTTAAATGTCATATACAAGGTCTGTATTGTGCTCCATTAAGATTATGAGACAGCAGCTTACATTATCACAAATCATGAATACGTTCACTTTCACCCATTTGGCTTGCTAATGTTAATGTTAGAAATGTAGTGGCCAGTTAATAATTAATACCACACTTAGCAGCCTATGGAAGTATGTAGGTTACTTACTAGCATGCTAGCTAGGTTTGTATGGTTGCAGAAAAAAATGTAATATCCTATAAATGAATAATAATTTGATACAAATGTATGCTATGTGTAACCTGAGTCTAAAGAGTTAAGACAACAAACCAGAGCAGATTAGGGTTAGCAATGTGGGAAACAGAGGGTGCTGGTGAAAACCAAATAAACATCTATCTTCACCAGGACAGGGAATAGATATTTATCTTCACCAGGACAGGGAACCTGAACAAGCTAAAACAGCAGGAGGGCGAGATGTCATTGTGAGGAAAGGGAAGTCTGTCATTTGGTTTACATGTGATGTCTGTTTTGGGGAGTATAAAAGGGAATCCTAGTCTCCGGGAAGGGAGGCTTGTTACTATACATTCCTTGCGTAGGTTTGTGTGGATAACTCTCTGCCGTCGTGATTAAAGACTGCAGTGATCCACCAAGTTGCCTGCCTGGTATTTTTTGACCACATGGCAAGATAAGTGAAAATACAAAGTCTATAACTTTGTAGTACTTTTAAGCTATTTGTGCATATATTTGCGTCACCACACATTTTTCCCTACACATGCGCAAACAGGAAAATCTAGTCAATGAATCTGCATGTTTACATACCCATCGATCGGTTTATCAAAACATGTACACCACCTCTCTCAGTCCGATTGAAATTTCAATCCAATCAAGCTGAATCTGATCGGATGCCGTGAGGTACCATCAGACTAGAAAATGGGTGGATGAATTGGAGAAAGTTAAAATTCCATTGTTAACTTGAGGGGAGGTGGAAAATGAGTGTATTACCCCAAATGGCGGGGTATCCCTTTAACCAGAACTCGCACAATACAGTTTTTAAGTTTGTACAAGGATTTGGATATCTCCCCATTCATTTTGATAGAGCCCAGGTGGCATGCTCAGGTTTGTTATGTCCCCACCAAAGTTGAGACCAAACCTATGTTGAAAATATAGCTGCATGCAGCAATGAGGTGGCGAAGTTGCCGTGACTCACAGCAAGTTTCATGTCAATACGCCAAAGTTTTGCTGAGATATAAGGCCAAGGTTTGGTGGCTTTGCTATCGAATTCGATAATCCCAGTGATAACTTCAGGCATGGTCTGAAGATCATCTGCGTCTGATATTTGTGACAGACAGAAAAAATATGTGGCCAGAGAAAAATTTGGTTTTGTTTCCATAAAACACAATATGGCAGCGGAATTATTATGCTGACATGGAAAGTTGGCAAAAACCATCAATGGGACTACCAACAATTGGAATTCAGTTTCTAAGCCAAACGAGATATGAGCCAAAACATATTTTTGCTAATTATAACACCCCCCAGTGTCTGTATTCCACCAAATGTGTTGGCCCCTAGACTATGTCAATAAAACATCTAAAGATGTTTGTGTTGTGGAATTGAGGTGACAGACAGCATGCTAACCCAACTGCCAGGGGTCATGCAGGAAAATTACAATCAGTAGTAACCATGATAGACTGCAAGTTGTGTAAGGTTCATAATACTTCTAGAGTATTATCCCGCTTTACATTACATGGTAGTCAGTCCACAGGTGGATATCAGAAATTATGGCTGAACAATGTAGCAGTGGCCAGACATAGTGTTAAACTCAAAGGAGTGAGATGGGTCATGGGGGTAACAATAATGGTCCATTTGACAGTGCCATTGTTAGGGTGGTCAGTCATAAAGCCTCAGGGAAGGGGAGTCGGGCCTGGCATAGGCGTCTAGGAAGGGCCTCTATAATAGAGAGTCGGTCCTGGCATGGGCCTCGCGTAGTGTTTGTTGCAGTCCACGCAGGATGGGAAGGGTGAGAGGAGTCTGCCGGAAGGAGGCAGGGATGACACTCAGCAAAGATGATTGTGGACAGAGGAAGCAAATGAATTAGGCCAGGCTTACACATCAGAGAGCAAATGTGTTATTTGTGCAGACATATATGTATATAAATATATATACATAAATATGGAGAGAGAGGGGAAATAGAGAGAGAGGGTGAGAGAGTAAAAGAGTTGTACAGCATGACACATGAAGGTTTTGTGGTGGCACTAGGCTATAGCAGCATAACTAATGGCAACCCAGCAGCACTGCAGGGATGGTCAGTGGCCACCATGCCTCGCAACTGGGGGAAACAGCAGAGGCAGTCCCTCCCAAAAGACAGATGAGAAGTGATGATTTGCCATGCAAAAATTCCATGACTTTTCCATAACTTTCCCTACTAAAAAGCAGAATATGCCATGACCCTCTCTATAAATAATTGCACAATATATGGATATGGATTTGGATCCGAAAAACAAGGTGATTTTAACTAATCAATTTGTATAGTCCATTTTCAGGTTCACATAAACACAGACTTGTGTCCACTGCATGTTATTTCCTTTCTTCATTTATCACAGGCAACAGATTGTTGATTCACCTCACTGTGGCATACAACTGAAAAAAAAAACTGATGTTAAATGTCTGAATTTTTGAGTTTTTTTTTGTTATACCTTTCTTTAAAAGGGCACTTTTATCTTCAACACTTAGGCTAGGACTACATTAGGTAAGTTACTGAACCATAAAGCAGAAATACGGTGTGAATCAATTCATAGCTCTGTCAAAGAGTGCTGTTGGTAGCAAAAACATCAAGAAAAATAGGTACGACATAGACCGAAAAAGCAAATGGGGGACAGGAGCACAGTCAGGTGGGAGACCAGGAGGCCGGGTGGATAGATGTGGAGGGTCAGGTCTTATATATACACTACACAATAAATCATAAACATCATACTTTACAATTACAAAAAAAACTAAATAAAATAAATACAGTTGTAATCATGGCCAACAATAATGCTCTGATTGACTTAGCCACACCCATGTCCCCTAATGCCTTTTCCATCAGAGACCACAGACACTTCCTTATCTCTACAATTGCTCATAAACACATACCTCCTCTGAGAAATCTGAGTACCAGAAGGACCGGTTATGATTCTGGTTAACCCTGGAATCTATCACAAAACTGAACTGAAACTTCATCCATTTAACCCTTTAAATAGACATGGGTTGCATCTGATTTGTAATGACATTTCTAATGGTGCTAGTCACTAGTTTCTGCGTTGAATTTATATCAAAATTAATGTCACTAATACAGCTCCATGTCATACCTGTTCTTCTTTTGTGTAAAATTAACTGCCACATGGCAAACCACATATCAAAATAAACAGGAGATCCTACTGATTCCAATGGCATAGCCTTGGCTATAGCATTTCTCTGTATTATAAGAATAAGTATAAGTATAAGTAGCTTTTATTGTCAATTTCTTTACATGAACAAGACATACAAAGGAATCAAAATATATTTCTCACTCCCCCTGTGGTGGGGAGAGCAAGAGGTCGCTGTGTCTAGGGACGCGCCACCAATGTTCCAAGTTGGGGGGGATGAAAGGCACAATACAGCATAACATGAGGAGAGAGGAGGAGAAAAAAAAGGCACCACCAGACTATGCTTCAATGGGGAGCACAGTGTAGAGGGGCAAAAAAAACACCTCAGCACACATAAACACATATAATGTAAGATACATGACCTGCAACAGAGAAGGGAGGAAAGGAGGGGGGGGGGGGTTTAGAAATAAACAGTCTGCAGCCATCCTGGTGCTTGTCCCAGACCCACCTGTCACACTGAGGGTATGAAGCGGCAGGCGAAGGCGTGGGACGGTGGGTGAGGGTGGTGATTGCGTATCAGTGGAAGTGTATGAGTTTGTGTGTGTACGGCCAGAGAGTTGCTTCTCATGGCCTCCAATCTGTGAGCCTCAGTTCGCAGGGTGACATGGCGATAACACAGCCAGTAACCATGGAGACAACCTTGATCAGAACCCAGGCAGAGACAACAATCCGCTGGTGTCTTGAAGGTGGGGGAAGGGAGGCGAGAGCGTCTCCCCGCCTTGTTCTCCAGGGGAGCTGTTTTTCCAGCGATGGCCTTGGCCAAGGCCTTTGCTGATTAGGGAGGCTGAAAGCAGATAGAATTGGGGATGTTTCGGTTTTAGGTCGAGAGGCTTGCCATTTTTAAACTTCTCTATGTCCAAACACACACAGCACTGCCCACTGCCTCAACCATGACGGGCAGCTGAGTTGGGCTTTTGACAGCTGTTGCCGTCTTTTTCATTTCTCGATAAACCAGGCCAATGCCCAATCCAATCAGCAAGAAACCTGTAATCATGGTTCCAAATAGGTAGATGTCTTCAATGTCCTCCACGGAAAGAGCTGCCAGACACAACCCTCCACCTCTTCTAGCCGTCCATCGTGTAGCCAGCTGCAAACGTTCTGGCAGGACAATCAGGTTCCCCTAAACCCAGGTTTCTCCTGGAGAAAATTGTGTCAATTGCATTTAGAGACCAGCTGATCAAATCCATGATTTTCAGTTTGAAGAGCAGGGTGGAGAGAGTCTTTCAAGACAGAATTAGTCAAGATGAAAGAAGCAAAGCAGGCAAGATAAGGGGAGGAAAGGGAGAGACGAAGAATGCGACCGCCTCCACTGAAAGCCAGACCATTATCTAGGTGATCCGGAATCACATCAGATTTCTGCATTGTCTCCAGTACTTTCCAGCACTGTTGGCATCAGCTCTTGATAGATGAAGAACCTTTGCTCCACCAGCCTGCCTTTAACTATCGAGATGCTCCTTGATTTGCCTGGCTTGAACATTCTTGCCCATTTGATGTTTTCTTGAAGCTTCTCTGAGGTGTCTGGTGCATGGAGCAGTTGTTGTGATAATAGTCATATCATCTATAAAGGCCTTCACAGGTGGCACTTGGACGGCCTTATGACGACTTCCATCACCATGGTGAATGCCAATGGGGAGATGGTGCGACCTACCACTATGCCAATCTCCACACGGTGCCAAGCAGTGGCAAAGTCCGGCAAGGTGAAACATGGTTATAAAGCTTGAAAATAGGATATAATAAAGTGGCTGGTTTTGGTATTCTGAAGAATTCAAAGGATGCCCCTATGAAGCTGTTTGGGACCGATCCAAATGCGTTTGCGAGGTCCAACAATACAACATGAAGATCCTTTCTCTCTACTTTTGCAGTTTGAATTTGGTGCCAAATCATGCTAGTGTGATCAAGACAACCAGCAGACCCTGGGGTGCCTGCTTTTGGACTGTTGTATCCACAAGCTTATTTCTCTCCAAATATGTAGATTCTCTGAGCTATGACGCTGAAGAAAATCTCTAATTTAGACCCTTTACATACATTGAGTAGACAAAATTGGCAAATGTCTGTAGAATCTTTCTCTTTTGGGATCAGGACTCTGCTGGATCTGCGCCATGCTTTGGGTATGATTCTTTTATCCCAGGCCACTCTTATGAGTCTCTATAGGTTTCTTGTACAGTCGTCACGGAACTTTGTGTGGTCCTGGGGCTGATGAAGCTCTTGCCCACCTAACTGCCTGCTTCACTTGAGAGGGCTGGTGTCCATCAGGTGCTCTGGTTGTTTGATTAGTGGAATGTCCTCTGGGATGGGTAGCTGCTCATTTTTTCTTTTGTCTGTATACATTTCCTCCCAGTAATGTTCCAGTTCCTGTCTTGATGTAAGTAGTTGACCTCCCTTTTCTTTAGTGATTTTGCTCGTTCCTTCTTTTTCCTTGTGTTCCACAGGTTCTCTGCTCATCTCAGGGTACTTAAATGGGTTTTGATGTCTCAATCTCTTTCCCCATATCTTCTTGAGCTGCCTTCTTTCTCGAATCAGCCGTTTGATCTCTAGTTGTCGTCTGGACACTTTTTGGAACAGATAATTCATTTATAACATTATAAGTTCATACATCAAGCAAATCTCTCAAATAAGCCCTCTACTGTCATAAACAAATGCAATTTAACATTATGGGATGACTATAATCAAATACAGTGATATTATCAACATAGGTTTTGGAGGTGCGTGTAACTTTCTTTGTAATCCTCAGTACACCTACAGCATTTCTTAAAACAATTACCCCACTAACTGCAAAACAGTGGATAGCCTGCAAAAGCATGTAATTTTGCAGAATGCTTGCAAATGCCAGTGAAACTGTTGCCATTAGAATAAAAAGTTCCTGTACATGGACATGAGTGTTAAAATGATGTCGTTCTGTCAAGAGACCATGGGAGATCATACAGGATTCGTAAGTGCAAGCCTACTAGAAATAGCAAACTGAATATGGCAACTGGTGCAACACTTTTGCATCTAGGCCTTTTGTTTCTGCATTACATTTTGACCAACCTAACACTGATCATGTGGAAAAAAAAATACCTAGCAAATAATTATGAGCCAATAGTTGTCTGTTTGTTGGAAGCAATAAAAAATATTGTAAAGGTTAGGTTATTAGTCATAAGGTGATTCAGAGGTTGAACTGGTGATTTTAAAATGTTCAATTCTAGTGAGAATCCACACTGACACTCAACACCAAAGAAGCAGCTTAAATATTCCTACATCAAGCCTGGGACACATCAACTCAATTGAGGATTAATAAGCTGCAGTGTAATCTAGGTTGGTTAGCCATAATCAGACATAATCAACACTTTTTTCTATTAGATACATTGGTAACTAAGACATAAGCACAGTTGCTCCTTTTGCCTCAATCGCCTACCAAAATGAGCCTCTGATGACAAATAAAACCACGTCATTCACAAGCCTCAACCATGCTGTGGTTCACTCACTGCATCACAGCATCTTTAGCTGAATTTAGCTTAGCCTAATTTAGCCACTCCACATTGCCAAAAAACGAAAAAATGAACATGACGTCTTTTACTTACCATGGCCTTTACTGCTTTCCTGCGGTATTTTAATAGTATGTCTTGGTCAACTCAGTGCTTTCTCCTCCCCTTTGCAGACGGACCATTCTAATTTCAGTCCTTGAGTACCAAGGTTATTAAGTCTACTATTTTTGCCATACAGCAACATATTTTAGTACTGAAAATGTCCTGATAAACGTCACATCATAAGTTTTACAGTGATATGATTGGTTAAGGCATTTGTGGTGCGAATTTTTTTCACTACCCGGAGAGAAAACACAGAGTTGAAATGTCACTTCTCCCTGCCACCTCTGGAGGAGCGATGTCTAGACACATCATACATTGTTCATCTTAACCTTGTCGACAGGAGAAGCTGTTGGATCAACTCAGGTAAATAAGGCTTATTATATCAGGCTGTTATCATTCATCCAAGTTATTGCTCCAATTTTGTTGTGTTTTAGTGTTTTTGAACCAGTAAGTGTACCCCTGGCAAGCAGCGGACAGTAACATCATGTCTGTGTTTACCTCAGCAGCTGATAACAGCAATATTAGCAATCTGTAATCATTTATAAACTACTGTTATTTTTGTGTTTTTTTTTTTTTTTTTTTGGGGGGGGGGTGTTATTACATGTCAAACAAGATTAGACAACTTCTAGTTAGGGTATTTTAGGGATTTTTTTCCATTTTGACTGAACTAGCCTGTAAGATAATGTCATAGTTGGAGCTGCTACCGCTCTCACACTATCAAGACAATGCTTTTGTAAACATTGCAATTTGAACGATTTTTGGTCACCATCGCCATCAATGATGTCAAACTCAGAAATGTAAAGAACTTGTGCTGGCGAGAAAGTCTAACATCTGTTCCATCCATCGTACTGATGTTCAGTCTTAAGACCTATATACCAAGAATGAACAAAATTAGTGAAAAGGATCTCAAGAAAACCTGTGCCTGTCCATTAGTGCCAGGCTTGGATTTCCCGTGTTGTCACAGTGAAGGCGGATATTTCTGCTGAGAAACACAGACGATTGGCAGCCTGTTAGCAGCACAGTACCAGACAGGAGGTTCACCCAATCTGAGTCCATGCATGCCACCTCATGATTATTAAGACTGTAGTGCACATGTAACAC